>CALNHX010002894.1:59286-164663 GCA_940337035.1 Agriotes lineatus | reverse complement strand
AAGTCAGGGATGTCTGGGACGTCTGGGACGTTAGGGACAAATGGGACATTTGAGACGCCTGGGACGTTAGGGATATATAGGACGTCTAGTACGTCTGGGACGTTAGGGACATACGTGACATCTAGGACGTCTGGGACGGCTGGTACGTTATAGACATATGGGACATCTGGGACGTCTGGGACGTTAGGGACATATAGGACATCTAGGAGGTCTGGGACGTTAGGGACAAATGGGACATTTGAGACGCCTGGGACTTTAGGGATATATAGGACGTCTAGGACGTCTAGGTCGTCTTGGACGTTAGGGAGATAGACATCTGGGACGTCTGGGACGTTAGGGACATATAGGACGTCTAGGACGTCTGGGACGTTGGGGACATACGTGACATCTAGGACGTCTGGGACGGCTGGTACGTTATAGACATATGGGACATCTGGGACGTCTGGGAAGTTAGGACATATAGGACATCTAGGACGTCTGGGACGTTAGGGACATATAGGACATCTAGGACGTCTGGGACGTCTGGGACGTTATAGACATATGGGACATCTAGGATGCCTATGACGTTTGGAACATATAGGACATCTAGGACGTCTGGGACGTTAGGGACATATTGGGCATCTAAGACGTCTGGGACGTTAGGGACATGTGGGACATCTAGGACGTGTGGGACGTCTGGGACGTTAGGGATATATGGGACATCTAAGGCGTCTGGGTCGTCTGGGACGTTATTGACATGTGGGACATTTGGGACTTTTCGGACGTTAGGGACATATAGGACGTCTAGGACGTCTGGGACGTTAGGGACATACGTGACATCTAGGACGTCTGGGACGGCTGGTACGTTATAGACATATGGGACATCTAGAACGTCTGGGACGTCTGGGACGTTAGGGACATATGTGACATCTAGGACGTCTGGGACGGCTAATACGTTATAGACATATGGGACATCTGGGACGTCTGGAACGGCTGGTACGTTATAGACATATGGGACATCTGAGACGTCTGGGAAGTTAGGGACAAATAGGACGTCTAGGACGTCTGGGACTTTAGAGACATATGTGACATCTAGGACGTCTGGGACGTCTGGGACGTTATAGACATATTGAACATCTGGGACGTCTGGGACGTTAGGGACATATGGGACATTTGGGACGTCTGGGACGTTAAGAACATATGGGACATCTGGGACGTCTGTGACGTTAAGAACATATGGTACATCTAGGACGTCTAAGACGTTAGGGACATATGGGACATATGGGAAATCTGGGACGTCTGGGACGTTAGGGACATATGGTACATCTAGGACGTCTAAGACGTTAGGGACATATGGGACATATGGGAAATCTGGGACGTTTGGGACGTTAGGGACATTTAGGGTATCTAGGACGTCTGAGACGTTAAGGGCATATGGGACATCATGGACGTCTGGGACGTTATGCATATATGGGACATCTAGGACGTCTGGGACGTTAGGAATATATGGGACAAATAAAACGTCTGAAACGTCTGGGTCGTTAGGGACATACGGGACAACTGGGACGTCTGGGACGATAGGGACATATGGGACATTTATTACGTCTGGGACGTTAGTGATGTATGGGACATCTAGGACGTCTGGGACGTCTGGGAAGTTAGGGACATATGGGACATCTAGGGGACACCTAGGACGTTAGGGACATACGGAACATGTGGGACGTCTGGGACGTCTGGGACGTTAGGGACATATGGGACATCCGGGACGTCTGGGACGTTAAGAACATATGGGACGTATGGGACGTTAGGGATATATAGGACATCTAGGACGTCTGGGACGTTAGGAACATATGGGACATCTAGGACATCTGAGACGTCTGCGACGTTTGGGAGGTCTGGGACATCTGGGACGTCTGGGACGTATGGGACGTTTGGGACATATGGAACATCTAGAACGTCTACGACGTTAGGGACATATGGGACATCTGGGACGTCTGGGACGTTTGGGACATATGGAACATCTAGGACGTCTGGGACGTTAGGGACATATGGGACATATGGGACATCTAGGACATCTGAGACGTCTGCGACGTTTGGGAAGTCTGGGATATCTGGGACGTCTGGCACGTCTGGTACGTTTGGGACATATGGAACATCTAAGACGTCTAAGACGTTAGGGACATATGGGACATATGGGAAATCTGGGACGTCTGGGACCTTAGGGACATATGGGTCATCTGGGACGTCTGAGACGTTAGCGACATATAGAGCATATGGGACATCTGAGACGTCTGGGACGTTAGGGACACATGGGACATCTGGGACGTCTGGAACGTTAGGGATATACGGGACACGTGGGACGTCTGGGACGTCTGGGACGTTAGGGACATATGGGACATCTAGGACGTCTGGGACGTTAGAGACATATGGGACACATGGGACGTCTGGGACGTCTGGGACGTTAGGGACATATGGGGCATCTGGAACGTATGGGACGTTAATGACATATAGGACTTCTAGGACATCTAAAACGTCTGCGACGTTTGGGAGGTCTTGGATATCTGGGACGTTTTGGACGTCTGGGACGTTAGGGACATATGGAACACCTGGGACGTCTGGGACGTTAGAGACATATGGGACATCGGGGACGCCTGGGACGTTAGGGATATATAGGACATCTAGAACGTCTGGGACGTTAGGGACATATGTGACATCTAGGACGTCTGGGACGGCTGGTACGTTATAGACATGTGGGACCTCTGGGACGTCTGGGACGGCTAGTACGTTATAGACATATGGGACATCTGGGACGTCTGGGACGTTAGGGACAAATAGGACGTCTAGGACGTTTGGGACTTAAGGGACATATGTGACATCTAGGACGTCTGGGACGTCTGGGACGTTATAGACATATTGGACATCTGGGACCTCTGGGACGTTATCGACATATGGGACATCTAGGACGTCTGGGACGTTAGGGACATGTGGCACATATGGAAAATCTGGGACGTCTGGGACGTCAGGGACATATGGGACATCTGGGACGTTTGGGATGTTAGGGACATGTGGCACATATGGGAAATCTGGGACGTCTGGGACGTTAGCTACATACGGGACATCTGGGACGTCTGAGACGTTAGGGACATATGGAACATATGGGACAGCTGCGACGTCTGGGACGTTAGGGACACATGGGACATCTGGGACGTCTGGAACGTTAGGGATATATGGGACATCTAAGACGTCTGGGACGTCAAGCACGTTAGGGACATATGGAACATTTAGGACGTCTGGGACGTTAGGGACATAAGGGACACATGGGACGTCTGGGACGTTAGGGACATATGTGGCATCTGGGACATATGGGACGTTAAGGGCATATGGGACATCTGGGACGTCTGGAACGTTAGGGACATATAGGACATCTAGGACGTCTGGGACGTTAGGGACATATGGAACATCTAGGACATCTGAGACGTCTGCGACGTTTGGGAAGTCAGGGATGTCTGGGACGTCTGGGAGGTTAGGGACAAATGGGACATTTGAGACGCCTGGGACGTTAGGGATATATAGGACGTCTAGTACGTCTGGGACGTTAGGGACATACGTGACATCTAGGACGTCTGGGACGGCTGGTACGTTATAGACATATGGGACATCTGGGACGTCTGGGACGTTAGGGACATATAGGACATCTAGGACGTCTGGGACGTTAGGGACAAATGGGACATTTGAGACGCCTGGGACGTTAGGGATATATAGGACGTCTAGGACGTCTAGGACGTCTAGTACGTCTGGGACGTTAGGGACATACGTGACATCTAGGACGTCTGGGACGGCTGGTACGTTATAGACATATGGGACATCTGGGACGTCTGGGAAGTTAGGACATATAGGACATCTAGGACGTCTGGGACGTTAGGGACATATAGGACATCTAGGACGTCTGGGACGTCTGGGACGTTATAGACATATGGGACATCTAGGATGCCTATGACGTTTTTAACATATAGGACATCTAGGACGTTTGGGACGTTAGGGACATATTGGGCATCTAAGACGTCTGAGACGTTAGGGACATGTGGGACATCTAGGGCGTGTGGGACGTCTGGGACGTTAGAGATATATGGGACATCTAAGGCGTCTGGGTCGTCTGGGACGTTATTGACATGTGGGACATTTGGGCCTTTTCGGACGTTAGGGACATATAGGACGTCTAGGACGTCTGGGACGTTAGGGACATACGTGACATCTAGGACGTCTGGGACGGCTGGTACGTTATAGACATATGGGACATCTAGAACGTCTGGGACGTCTGGGACGTTAGGGACATATGGTACATCTAGGACGTCTAAGACGTTAGGGACATATGGGACATATGGGAAATCTGGGACGTTTGGGACGTTAGGGACATTTAGGGTATCTAGGAC
Source organism: Agriotes lineatus (assembly GCA_940337035.1). Taxonomy (NCBI): domain Eukaryota; kingdom Metazoa; phylum Arthropoda; class Insecta; order Coleoptera; family Elateridae; genus Agriotes; species Agriotes lineatus. The sequence goes on along the minus strand of CALNHX010002894.1, from coordinate 160,254 downwards.
GTCTGAGACGTTAAGGGCATATGGGACATCATGGACGTCTGGGACGCTATGCATATATGGGACATCTAGGACGTCTGGGACGTTAGGAATATATGGGACAACTAAAACGTCTGAAACGTCTGGGTCGTTAGGGACATACGGGACAGCTGGGACGTATGGGACGATAGGGACAAATGGGACATTTATTACGTCTGGGACGTTAGTGATGTATGGGACATCTAGGACGTCTGGGACGTCTGGGAAGTTAGGGACATATGGGACATCTAGGACACCTAGGACGTTAGGGACATACGGAACATGTGGGACGTCTGGGACGTCTGGGACGTTAGGGACATATGGGACATCCGGGACGTCTGGTACGTTAGGAACATATGGGACATCTAGGACGCCTGGGACGTTAGGGACATATGGGACATATAAGACGTCTGGGACGTCTGGGACGTTAGGGACATATGGGACATTTGGGACGTCTGGGACGTTAAAAACATATGGGACGTCTGGGACGTCTGGGACGTTAAGAACATATGGTACATCTGAGACGTTTGGGACGTTAGGAACATATGGGACATCTAGGACGCCTGGGACGTTAGGGACATATGGGACATATAGGACGTCTGGGACGTCTGGGACGTTAGGGACATATGGGACATTTCGGACGTCTGGGACGTTAAGAACATATGGGACATCTGGGACGTCTGTGACGTTAAGAACATATGGTACATCTAGGACGTCTAAGACGTTAGGGACATATGGGACATATGGGAAATCTGGGACGTCTGGGACGTTAGGGACATATGGTACATCTAGGACGTCTAAGACGTTAAGGACATATGGGACATATGGGAAATCTTTGACGTTTGGGACGTTAGGGACATTTAGGGTATCTAGGACGTCTGAGACGTTAAGGGCATATGGGACATCATGGACGTCTGGGACGTTATGCATATATGGGACATCTAGGACGTCTGGGACGTTAGAAATATATGGGACATCTAAAACGTCTGAAACGTCTGGGTCGTTAGGGACATACGGGACAGCTGGGACGTCTGGGACGATAGGGACAAATGGGACATTTATTACGTCTGGGACGTTAGTGATGTATGGGACATCTAGGACGTCTGGGACGTCTGGGAAGTTAGGGACATATGGCACATCTAGGACACCTAGGACGTTAGGGACATACGGAACATGTGGGACGTCTGGGACGTCTGGGACGTTAGGGACATATGGGACATCCGGGACGTCTGGGACGTTAAGAACATATGGGACGTATGGGACGTTAGGGATATATAGGACATCTAGGACGTCTGGGACGTTAGGAACATATGGGACATCTAGGACATCTGAGACGTTTGGGAGGTCTGGGACATCTGGGACGTCTGGGACGTCTGGGACGTTTGGGACATATGGAATATCTAGAACGTCTACGACGTTAGGGACATATGGGACATATGGGACATCTAGGACGTCTGGGACGTTAGGGACATATGGGACATATGGGACATCTAGGACATCTGAGACGTCTGCGACGTTTGGGAAGTCTGGGATATCTGGGACGTCTGGCACGTCTGGGACGTTTGGGACATATGGAACATCTAAGACGTCTAAGACGTTAGGGACATATGGGACATATGGGAAATCTGGGACGTCTGGGACGTTAGGGACATATGGGTCATTTGGGACGTCTGAGACGTTAGGGACATATAGAACATATGGGACATCTGAGACGTCTGGGACGTTAGGGACACATGGGACATCTGGGACGTCTGGAACGTTAGGGATATACGGGACACGTGGGACGTCTGGGACGTCTGGGACGTTAGGGACATATAGGGCATCTGGAACGTATGGGACGTTAATGACATATAGGACTTCAAGGACATCTAAAACGTCTGCGACGTTTGGGAAGTCTGGGATATCTGGGACGTTTTGGACGTCTGGGACGTTAGGGACATATGGAACACCTGGGACGTCTGGGACGTTAGAGACATATGGGACATCGGGGACGCCTGGGACGTTAGGGATATATAGGACATCTAGAACGTCTGGGACCTCTGGGACGTTAGGGACATATGTGACATCTAGGACGTCTGGGACGGCTGGTACGTTATAGACATATGGGACCTCTGGTACGTTTGGGACGGCTAGTACGTTATAGACATATGGGACATCTGGGTCGTCTGGAACGTTAGGGACAAATAGGACGTCTAGGACGTTTGGGACTTTAGGGACATATGTGACATCTAGGACGTCTGGGACGTCTGGAACGTTATAGACATACTGGACATCTGGGACGTCTGGGACGTTATCGACATATGGGACATCTAGGACGTCTGGGACGTTAGGGACATGTGGCACATATGGAAAATCTGGGACGTCTGGGACGTCAGGGACATATGGGACATCTGGGACGTTTGGGATGTTAGGAACATGTGGCACATATGGGAAATCTCGGACGTCTGGGACGTTAGCTACATACGGGACATCTGGGACGTCTGAGACGTTAGGGACATATGGAACATATGGGACAGCTGAGACGTCTGGGACGTTAGGGATATATGGGACATCTAAGACGTCTGGGACGTCAAGCACGTTAGGGACATATGGAACATTTAGGACGTCTGGGACGTTAGGGACATATGGGACACATGGGACGTCTGGGTCGTTAGGGACATATGTGGCATCTGGGACATATGGGACGTTAAGGGCATATGGGACATCTGGGACGTCTGGAACGTTAGGGACATATAGGACATCTAGGACGTCTGGGACGTTAGGGACATATGGAACATCTAGGACATCTGAGACGTCTGCGACGTTTGGGAAGTCAGGGATGTCTGGGACGTCTGGGACGTTAGGGACAAATGGGACATTTGAGACGCCTGGGACGTTAGGGATATATAGGACGTCTAGTACGTCTGGGACGTTAGGGACATACGTGACATCTAGGACGTCTGGGACGGCTGGTACGTTATAGACATATGGGACATCTGGGACGTCTGGGACGTTAGGGACATATAGGACATCTAGGACGTCTGGGACGTTAGGGACAAATGGGACATTTGAGACGCCTGGGACGTTAGGGATATATAGGACGTCTAGGACGTCTAGGACGTCTTGGACGTTAGGGAGATAGACATCTGGGACGTCTGGGACGTTAGGGACATATAGGACGTCTAGGACGTCTGGGACGTTGGGGACATACGTGACATCTAGGACGTCTGGGACGGCTGGTACGTTATAGACATATGGGACATCTGGGACGTCTGGGAAGTTAGGACATATAGGACATCTAGGACGTCTGGGACGTTAGGGACATATAGGACATCTAGGACGTCTGGGACGTCTGGGACGTTATAGACATATGGGACATCTAGGATGCCTATGACGTTTGGAACATATAGGACATCTAGGACGTCTGGGACGTTAGGGACATATTGGGCATCTAAGACGTCTGGGACGTTAGGGACATGTGGGACATCTAGGACGTGTGGGACGTCTGGGACGTTAGGGATATATGGGACATCTAAGGCGTCTGGGTCGTCTGGGACGTTATTGACATGTGGGACATTTGGGCCTTTTCGGACGTTAGGGACATATAGGACGTCTAGGACGTCTGGGACGTTAGGGACATACGTGACATCTAGGACGTCTGGGACGGCTGGTACGTTATAGACATATGGGACATCTAGAACTTCTGGGACGTCTGGGACGTTAGGGACATATGGTACATCTAGGACGTCTAAGACGTTAGGGACATATGGGACATATGGGAAATCTGGGACGTTTGGGACGTTAGGGACATTTAGGGTATCTAGGACGTCTGAGACGTTAAGGGCATATGGGACATCATGGACGTCTGGGACGCTATGCATATATGGGACATCTAGGACGTCTGGGACGTTAGGAATATATGGGACAACTAAAACGTCTGAAACGTCTGGGTCGTTAGGGACATACGGGACAGCTGGGACGTATGGGACGATAGGGACAAATGGGACATTTATTACGTCTGGGACGTTAGTGATGTATGGGACATCTAGGACGTCTGGGACGTCTGGGAAGTTAGGGACATATGGGACATCTAGGACACCTAGGACGTTAGGGACATACGGAACATGTGGGACGTCTGGGACGTCTGGGACGTTAGGGACATATGGGACATCCGGGACGTCTGGTACGTTAGGAACATATGTGACATCTAGGACGTCTGGGACGGCTGGTACGTTATAGACATATGGGACCTCTGGGACGTTTGGGACGGCTAGTACGTTATAGACATATGGGACATCTGGGTCGTCTGGAACGTTAGGGACAAATAGGACGTCTAGGACGTTTGGGACTTTAGGGACATATGTGACATCTAGGACGTCTGGGACGTCTGGGACGTTATAGACATATTGGACATCTGGGACGTCTGGGACGTTATCGACATATGGGACATCTAGGACGTCTGGGACGTTAGGGACATGTGGCACATATGGAAAATCTGGGACGTCTGGGACGTCAGGGACATATGGGACATCTGGGACGTTTGGGATGTTAGGAACATGTGGCACATATGGGAAATCTGGGACGTCTGGGACGTTAGCTACATACGGGACATCTGGGACGTCTGAGACGTTAGGGACATATGGAACATATGGGACAGCTGAGACGTCTGGGACGTTAGGGATATATGGGACATCTAAGACGTCTGGGACGTCAAGCACGTTAGGGACATATGGAACATTTAGGACGTCTGGGACGTTAGGGACATATGGGACACATGGGACGTCTGGGTCGTTAGGGACATATGTGGCATCTGGGACATATGGGACGTTAAGGGCATATGGGACATCTGGGACGTCTGGAACGTTAGGGACATATAGGACATCTAGGACGTCTGGGACGTTAGGGACATATGGAACATCTAGGACATCTGAGACGTCTGCGACGTTTGGGAAGTCAGGGATGTCTGGGACGTCTGGGACGTTAGGGACAAATGGGACATTTGAGACGCCTGGGACGTTAGGGATATATAGGACGTCTAGTACGTCTGGGACGTTAGGGACATACGTGACATCTAGGACGTCTGGGACGGCTGGTACGTTATAGACATATGGGACATCTGGGACGTCTGGGACGTTAGGGACATATAGGACATCTAGGACGTCTGGGACGTTAGGGACAAATGGGACATTTGAGACGCCTGGGACGTTAGGGATATATAGGACGTCTAGGACGTCTAGGACGTCTTGGACGTTAGGGAGATAGACATCTGGGACGTCTGGGACGTTAGGGACATATAGGACGTCTAGGACGTCTGGGACGTTGGGGACATACGTGACATCTAGGACGTCTGGGACGGCTGGTACGTTATAGACATATGGGACATCTGGGACGTCTGGGAAGTTAGGACATATAGGACATCTAGGACGTCTGGGACGTTAGGGACATATAGGACATCTAGGACGTCTGGGACGTCTGGGACGTTATAGACATATGGGACATCTAGGATGCCTATGACGTTTGGAACATATAGGACATCTAGGACGTCTGGGACGTTAGGGTCATATTGGGCATCTAAGACGTCTGGGACGGTAGGGACATGTGGGACATCTAGGACGTGTGGGACGTCTGGGACGTTAGGGATATATGGGACATCTAAGGCGTCTGGGTCGTCTGGGACGTTATTGACATGTGGGACATTTGGGACTTTTCGGACGTTAGGGACATATAGGACGTCTAGGACGTCTGGGACGTTAGGGACATACGTGACATCTAGGACGTCTGGGACGGCTGGTACGTTATAGACATATGGGACATCTAGAACGTCTGGGACGTCTGGGACGTTAGGGACATATGTGACATCTAGGACGTCTGGGACGGCTAATACGTTATAGACATATGGGACATCTGGGACGTCTGGAACGGCTGGTACGTTATAGACATATGGGACATCTGAGACGTCTGGGACGTTAGGGACAAATAGGACGTCTAGGACGTCTGGGACTTTAGAGACATATGTGACATCTAGGACGTCTGGGACGTCTGGGACGTTATAGACATATTGAACATCTGGGACGTCTGAGACGTTAGGGACATATGGGACATTTGGGACGTCTGGGACGTTAAGAACATATGGGACATCTGGGACGTCTGTGACGTTAAGAACATATGGTACATCTAGGACGTCTAAGACGTTAGGGACATATGGGACATATGGGAAATCTGGGACGTCTGGGACGTTAGGGACATATGGTACATCTAGGACGTCTAAGACGTTAGGGACATATGGGACATATGGGAAATCTGGGACGTTTGGGACGTTAGGGACATTTAGGGTATCTAGGACGTCTGAGACGTTAAGGGCATATGGGACATCATGGACGTCTGGGACGTTATGCATATATGGGACATCTAGGACGTCTGGGACGTTAGGAATATATGGGACAAATAAAACGTCTGAAACGTCTGCGTCGTTAGGGACATACGGGACAGCTGGGACGTCTGGGACGATAGGGACAAATGGGACATTTATTACGTCTGGGACGTTAGTGATGTATGGGACATCTAGGACGTCTGGGACGTCTGGGAAGTTAGGGACATATGGGACATCTAGGACACCTAGGACGTTAGGGACATACGGAACATGTGGGACGTCTGGGACGTCTGGGACGTTAGGGACATATGGGACATCCGGGACGTCTGGGACGTTAAGAACATATGGGACGTATGGGACGTTAGGGATATATAGGACATCTAGGACGTCTGGGACGTTAGGAACATATGGGACATCTAGGACATCTGAGACGTCTGCGACGTTTGGGAGGTCTGGGACATCTGGGACGTCTGGGACGTCTGGGACGTTTGGGACATATGGAACATCTAGAACGTCTACGACGTTAGGGACATATGGGACATCTGGGACGTCTGGGACGTTTGGGACATATGGAACATCTAGGACGTCTGGGACGTTAGGGACATATGGGACATATGGGACATCTAGGACATCTGAGACGTCTGCGACGTTTGGGAAGTCTGGGATATCTGGGACGTCTGGCACGTCTGGTACGTTTGGGACATATGGAACATCTACGACGTCTAAGACGTTAGGGACATATGGGACATATGGGAACTCTGGGACGTCTGGGACCTTAGGGACATATGGGTCATCTGGGACGTCTGAGACGTTAGCGACATATAGAGCATATGGGACATCTGAGACGTCTGGGACGTTAGGGACACATGGGACATCTGGGACGTCTGGAACGTTAGGGATATACGGGACACGTGGGACGTCTGGGACGTCTGGGACGTTAGGGACATATGGAACATCTAGGACGTCTGGGATGTTAGAGACATATGGGACACATGGGACGTCTGGGACGTCTGGGACGTTAGGGACATATGGGGCATCTGGAACGTATGGGACGTTAATGACATATAGGACTTCTAGGACATCTAAAACGTCTGCGACGTTTGGGAGGTCTTGGATATCTGGGACGTTTTGGACGTCTGGGACGTTAGGGACATATGGAACACCTGGGACGTCTGGGACGTTAGAGACATATGGGACATCGGGGACGCCTGGGACGTTAGGGATATATAGGACATCTAGAACGTCTGGGACGTTAGGGACATATGTGACATCTAGGACGTCTGGGACGGCTGGTACGTTATAGACATGTGGGACCTCTGGGACGTCTGGGACGGCTAGTACGTTATAGACATATGGGACATCTGGGACGTCTGGGACGTTAGGGACAAATAGGACGTCTAGGACGTTTGGGACTTAAGGGACATATGTGACATCTAGGACGTCTGGGACGTCTGGGACGTTATAGACATATTGGACATCTGGGACGTCTGGGACGTTATCGACATATGGGACATCTAGGACGTCTGGGACGTTAGGGACATGTGGCACATATGGAAAATCTGGGACGTCTGGGACGTCAGGGACATATGGGACATCTGGGACGTTTGGGATGTTAGGGACATGTGGCACATATGGGAAATCTGGGACGTCTGGGACGTTAGCTACATACGGGACATCTGGGACGTCTGAGACGTTAGGGACATATGGAACATATGGGACAGCTGCGACGTCTGGGACGTTAGGGACACATGGGACATCTGGGACGTCTGGAACGTTAGGGATATATGGGACATCTAAGACGTCTGGGACGTCAAGCACGTTAGGGACATATGGAACATTTAGGACGTCTGGGACGTTAGGGACATAAGGGACACATGGGACGTCTGGGACGTTAGGGACATATGTGGCATCTGGGACATATGGGACGTTAAGGGCATATGGGACATCTGGGACGTCTGGAACGTTAGGGACATATAGGACATCTAGGACGTCTGGGACGTTAGGGACATATGGAACATCTAGGACATCTGAGACGTCTGCGACGTTTGGGAAGTCAGGGATGTCTGGGACGTCTGGGAGGTTAGGGACAAATGGGACATTTGAGACGCCTGGGACGTTAGGGATATATAGGACGTCTAGTACGTCTGGGACGTTAGGGACATACGTGACATCTAGGACGTCTGGGACGGCTGGTACGTTATAGACATATGGGACATCTGGGACGTCTGGGACGTTAGGGACATATAGGACATCTAGGACGTCTGGGACGTTAGGGACAAATGGGACATTTGAGACGCCTGGGACGTTAGGGATATATAGGACGTCTAGGACGTCTAGGACGTCTTGGACGTTAGGGAGATAGACATCTGGGACGTCTGGGACGTTAGGGACATATAGGACGTCTAGGACGTCTGGGACGTTGTAGACATACGTGACATCTAGGACGTCTGGGACGGCTGGTACGTTATAGACATATGGGACATCTGGGACGTCTGGGAAGTTAGGACATATAGGACATCTAGGACGTCTGGGACGTTAGGGACATATAGGACATCTAGGACGTCTGGGACGTCTGGGACGTTATAGACATATGGGACATCTAGGATGCCTATGACGTTTGGAACATATAGGACATCTAGGACGTCTGGGACGTTAGGGACATATTGGGCATCTAAGACGTCTGGGACGTTAGGGACATGTGGGACATCTAGGGCGTGTGGGACGTCTGGGACGTTAGAGATATATGGGACATCTAAGGCGTCTGGGTCGTCTGGGACGTTATTGACATGTGGGACATTTGGGCCTTTTCGGACGTTAGGGATTTATAGGACGTCTAGGACGTCTGGGACGTTAGGGACATACGTGACATCTAGGACGTCTGGGACGGCTGGTACGTTATAGACATATGGGACATCTAGAGCGTCTGGGACGTCTGGGACGTTAGGGACATATGTGACATCTAGGACGTCTGGGACGGCTAATACGTTATAGACATATGGGACATCTGGGACGTCTGGAACGGCTGGTACGTTATAGACATATGGGACATCTGAGACGTCTGGGACGTTAGGGACAAATAGGACGTCTAGGACGTCTGGGACTTTAGAGACATATGTGACATCTAGGACGTCTGGGACGTCTGGGACGTTATAGACATATTGAACATCTGGGACGTCTGGGACGTTAGGGACATATGGGACATTTGGGACGTCTGGGACGTTAAGAACATATGGGACATCTGGGACGTCTGTGACGTTAAGAACATATGGTACATCTAGGACGTCTAAGACGTTAGGGACATATGGGACATATGGGAAATCTGGGACGTTTGGGACGTTAGGGACATTTAGGGTATCTAGGACGTCTGAGACGTTAAGGGCATATGGGACATCATGGACGTCTGGGACGTTATGCATATATGGGACATCTAGGACGTCTGGGACGTTAGGAATATATGGGACAAATAAAACATCTGAAACGTCTGGGTCGTTAGGGACTTACGGGACAGCTGGGACGTCTGGGACGATAGGGACAAATGGGACATTTATTACGTCTGGGACGTTAGTGATGTATGGGACATCTAGGACGTCTGGGACGTCTGGGAAGTTAGGGACATATGGGACATCTAGGACACCTAGGACGTTAGGGACATACGGAACATGTGGGACGTCTGGGACGTTAGGGACATATGGGACATCCGGGACGTCTGGGACGTTAAGAACATATGGGACGTATGGGACGTTAGGGATATATAGGACATCTAGGACGTCTGGGACGTTAGGAACATATGGGACATCTAGGACATCTGAGACGTCTGCGACGTTTGGGAGGTCTGGGACATCTGGGACGTCTGGGACGTCTGGGACGTTTGGGACATATGAAACATCTAGAACGTCTACGACGTTAGGGACATATGGGACATCTGGGACGTCTGGGACGTTTGGGACATATGGAACATCTAGGACGTCTGGGACGTTAGGGACATATGGGACATATGGGACATCTATGACATCTGAGACGTCTGCGACGTTTGGGAAGTCTGGGATATCTGGGACGTCTGGCACGTCTGGTACGTTTGGGACATATGGAACATCTAAGACGTCTAAGACGTTAGGGACATATGGGACATATGGGAAATCTGGGACGTCTGGGACCTTAGGGACATATGGGTCATCTGGGACGTCTGAGACGTTAGCGACATATAGAGCATATGGGACATCTGAGACGTCTGGGACGTTAGGGACACATGGGACATCTGGGACGTCTGGAACGTTAGGGATATACGGGACACGTGGGACGTCTGGGACGTCTGGGACGTTAGGGACATATGGGACATCTAGGACGTCTGGGACGTTAGAGACATATGGGACACATGGGACGTCTGGGACGTCTGGGACGTTAGGGACATATGGGGCATCTGGAACGTATGGGACGTTAATGACATATAGGACTTCTAGGACATCTAAAACGTCTGCGACGTTTGGGAGGTCTTGGATATCTGGGACGTTTTGGACGTCTGGGACGTTAGGGACATATGGAACACCTGGGACGTCTGGGACGTTAGAGACATATGGGACATCGGGGACGCCTGGGACGTTAGGGATATATAGGACATCTAGAACGTCTGGGACGTTAGGGACATATGTGACATCTAGGACGTCTGGGACGGCTGGTACGTTATAGACATGTGGCACCTCTGGGACGTCTGGGACGGCTAGTACGTTATAGACATATGGGACATCTGGGACGTCTGGGACGTTAGGGACAAATAGGACGTCTAGGACGTTTAGGACTTAAGGGACATATGTGACATCTAGGACGTCTGGGACGTCTGGGACGTTATAGACATATTGGACATCTGGGACGTCTGGGACGTTATCGACATATGGGACATCTAGGACGTCTGGGACGTTAGGGACATGTGGCACATATGGAAAATCTGGGACGTCTGGGACGTCAGGGACATATGGGACATCTGGGACGTTTGGGATGTTAGGGACATGTGGCACATATGGGAAATCTGGGACGTCTGGGACGTTAGCTACATACGGGACATCTGGGACGTCTGAGACGTTAGGGACATATGGGACATATGGGACAGCTGCGACGTCTGGGACGTTAGGGACACATGGGACATCTGGGACGTCTGGAACGTTAGGGATATATGGGACATCTAAGACGTCTGGGACGTCAAGCACGTTAGGGACATATGGAACATTTAGGACGTCTGGGACGTTAGGGACATAAGGGACACATGGGACGTCTGGGACGTTAGGGACATATGTGGCATCTGGGACATATGGGACGTTAAGGGCATATGGGACATCTGGGACGTCTGGAACGTTAGGGACATATAGGACATCTAGGACGTCTGGGACGTTAGGGACATATGGAACATCTAGGACATCTGAGACGTCTGCGACGTTTGGGAAGTCAGGGATGTCTGGGACGTCTGGGAGGTTAGGGACAAATGGGACATTTGAGACGCCTGGGACGTTAGGGATATATAGGACGTCTAGTACGTCTGGGACGTTAGGGACATACGTGACATCTAGGACGTCTGGGACGGCTGGTACGTTATAGACATATGGGACATCTGGGACGTCTGGGACGTTAGGGACATATAGGACATCTAGGACGTCTGGGACGTTAGGGACAAATGGGACATTTGAGACGCCTGGGACGTTAGGGATATATAGGACGTCTAGGACGTCTAGGACGTCTTGGACGTTAGGGAGATAGACATCTGGGACGTCTGGGACGTTAGGGACATATAGGACGTCTAGGACGTCTGGGACGTTGTAGACATACGTGACATCTAGGACGTCTGGGACGGCTGGTACGTTATAGACATATGGGACATCTGGGACGTCTGGGAAGTTAGGACATATAGGACATCTAGGACGTCTGGGACGTTAGGGACATATAGGACATCTAGGACGTCTGGGACGTCTGGGACGTTATAGACATATGGGACATCTAGGATGCCTATGACGTTTGGAACATATAGGACATCTAGGACGTCTGGGACGTTAGGGACATATTGGGCATCTAAGACGTCTGGGACGTTAGGGACATGTGGGACATCTAGGGCGTGTGGGACGTCTGGGACGTTAGAGATATATGGGACATCTAAGGCGTCTGGGTCGTCTGGGACGTTATTGACATGTGGGACATTTGGGCCTTTTCGGACGTTAGGGATTTATAGGACGTCTAGGACGTCTGGGACGTTAGGGACATACGTGACATCTAGGACGTCTGGGACGGCTGGTACGTTATAGACATATGGGACATCTAGAACGTCTGGGACGTCTGGGACGTTAGGGACATATGTGACATCTAGGACGTCTGGGACGGCTAATACGTTATAGACATATGGGACATCTGGGACGTCTGGAACGGCTGGTACGTTATAGACATATGGGACATCTGAGACGTCTGGGACGTTAGGGACAAATAGGACGTCTAGGACGTCTGGGACTTTAGAGACATATGTGACATCTAGGACGTCTGGGACGTCTGGGACGTTATAGACATATTGAACATCTGGGACGTCTGGGACGTTAGGGACATGTGGCAAATATGGAAAATCTGGGACGTCTGGGACGTCAGGGACATATGGGACACCTGGGACGTTTGGGATGTTAGGAACATGTGGCAAATATGGGAAATCTGGGACGTCTGGGACGTTAGGGATATATGGGACATATAGGACGTCTGAGACGTTAGGAATATATGGGACATCTAGAACGTCTGCGACGTCTGGGACGTTAGGGACATACGAAACAGCTGGAATGTCTGGGACGGTAGGGACATATGGGACATTTATTACGTCTGGGACGTTAGGGACATATGGGACCTCTAGAACGTCAGGGACGCCTGGGACGTTAGGGACATATGGGACATCTGGGACGCCTGGGACGTTAGAGACATATGGGACGTCTGGGACGTCTGGGACGTTAGGGATATATGGGACATCTGGGACGTCTGGGACGTTAAGAACATATGGGACATCTGATACGTCTGGGACGTTAAGGACATATAGGACATCTAGGACGTCTGGGACGTTAGGAACATATAGGACATCTAGGACATCTGAGACGTCTGCGACGTTTGGGAAGTCTGGGATATCTGTCACGTCTGGGACGTCTGGGACGTTAAGGACATATAGGACATTTAGGACGTCTGGGACGTTAAGGACATATGGGACATATAGGACGTCTGGGACGTTAGGGACATTTGGGACATCTGGGACGTATGGGACGTTAGGGACATATGGGACATATGGCACAACTAGGACGTCTGGGACGATAGGGACATATGGAACATCTGGGACGTCTGGAACGTTAGGTACATATGGGGCATTTAGGACGTCTGAAACGTCTGGGACGTTTGATACGTTAGGGACATATGGGACATCTAAGAATTCTGGGACGTTGGGAACATGTGGGACATCTACGACGTCTGGGACGTTAGGGACATGTGGGACATCTAGGACGTCTGAGACGTCTGGGACGTTAGGGACATATGGGGCATCTAGGACGCCTGGGATGTTAAGGACGTATGGGACATATGGGACGTCTAGGAGGTCTGGGACGTCTGGGACGTTAGGGACATATGGGACATCTCGGACGCCTAGGACGTTAGGGACATATGGGACGTCTGGGACGTCTGGGAAGTTAGGGACATATGGGACATATAGGACGTCTGGGACGTCCGGGACGTTAGGGACATATGGGACATCTGAGACGTCTGGGACGTTAAGAACATATGGGACATCTGGGACGTCTGGGACGTTAAGAACATATGGTACATCTAGGGCGTCTGGGACGTCTGGGACGTTTGGCACGTTAGGGACATATAGGGTATCTAGGACGTCTGCGACGGTAAGAGCAGATAGGACATCATGGACGTCTGGGACGTTAGGAATATATGGGACATCTAAAACGTCTGAGACGTCTGGGTCATTAGGGACATACGGGACAGCTGGGACGTCTGGGACGATAGGGACAAATGGAACATTTATTACGTCTGGGACGTTAGGGATATATGGGACATCTAGGACGCCCAGGACGTTAGGGACATATGGGACGTCTGGGACGTCTGGGAAGTTAGGGACATATGGGACATCTAGGACGCCTAGGACGTTAGGGACATATGAAACATGTGGGACGTCTGGGACGTCTGGGACGTTTGAGACGGTAGGAACATATGGGACATCTAGGACGTTTGATACGTTAGGGACATATGGGACATCTAAGAATTCTGGAACGTTGGGAACATGTGGGACATCTACGACGTCTGGGACGTTAGGGACATGTGGGACATCTAGGACGTCTGGGACGTCTGGGACGTTAGGGACATATGGGACATATAAGACGCCTGGGACGTTAAGGACGTATGGTACATATGGGACGTCTAGGACGTCTGGGACGTCTGGGACGTTAGGGCCATATGGGACATCTCGGACGCCTAGGACGTTAGGGACTTATGGGACGTCTGGGACGTTAGGGACATACGGGACAGCTGGGACGTCTGGGACGGTAGGAACATATGGGACATTTATTACGTCTGGGACGTTAGGGACATATGGGACATCTAGGACGTCTGGGACGTCTGGGACGTTAGGGACATATGGGACATCTAGGACGCCTGGGACGTTAGGGACATATGGGGCATATGGGACGTCTGGTACGTTAGGAACATATAGGACATCTAGGACGCCTGGGACGTTAGGGACATATGGGACATATAAGACGTCTGGGACGTCTGGGACGTTAGGGACATATGGGACATTTGGGACGTCTGGGACGTTAAAAACATATGGGACGTCTGGGACGTTAAGAACATATGGTACATCTGAGACGTTTGGGACGTTAGGAACATTAGGGACATCTAGGACGCCTGGGACGTTAGGGACATATGGGACACATAGGACGTCTGGGACGTCTGGGACGTTAGGGACATATGGGACATTTGGGACGTCTGGGACGTAAAGAACATATGGGACATCTGGGACGTCTGTGACGTTAAGAACATATGGTACATCTAGGACGTCTAAGACGTTAGGGACATATGGGACATATGGGAAATCTGGGACGTCTGGGACGTTAGGCACATATGGTACATCTAGGACGTCTAAGACGTTAGGGACATATGGGACATATGGGAAATCTGGGACGTTTGGGACGTTAGGGACATTTAGGGTATCTAGGACGTCTGAGACGTTAAGGGCATATGGGACATCATGGACGTCTGGGACGTTATGCATATATGGGACATCTAGGACGTCTGGGACGTTAGGAATATATGGGACATCTAAAACGTCTGAAACGTCTGGGTCGTTAGGGACATACGGGACAGCTGGGACGTCTGGGACGATAGGGACAAATGGGACATTTATTACGTCTGGGACATTAGTGATGTATGGGACATCTAGGACGTCTGGGACGTCTGGGAAGTTAGGGACATATGGGACATCTAGGACACCTAGGACGTTAGGGACATACGGAACATGTGGGACGTCTGGGACGTCTGGGACGTTAGGGACATATGGGACATCCGGGACGTCTGGGACGTTAAGAACATATGGGACGTATGGGACGATAGGGATATATAGGACATCTAGGACGTCTGGGACGTTAGGAACATATGGGACATCTAGGACATCTGAGACGTCTGCGACGTTTGGGAGGTCTGGGACATCTGGGACGTCTGGGACGTCTGGGACGTTTGGGACATATGGAACATCTAGAACGTCTACGACGTTAGGGACATATGGGACATATGGGACATCTGGGACGTCTGGGACGTTTGGGACATATGGAACATCTAGGACGTCTGGGACGTTAGGGACATATGGGACATATGGGACATCTAGGACACCTGAGACGTCTGCGACGTTTGGGAAGTCTGGGATATCTGGGACGTCTGGCACGTCTGGGACGTTTGGGACATATGGAACATCTAAGACGTCTAAGACGTTAGGGACATATGGGACATATGGGAAATCTGGGACGTCTGGGACGTTAGGGACATATGGGTCATCTGGGACGTCTGAGACGTTAGGGACATATAGAACATATGGGACATCTGAGACGTCTGGGACGTTAGGGACACATGGGACATTTGGGACGTCTGGAACGTTAGGGATATACGGGACACGTGGGACGTCTGGGACGTCTGGGACGTTAGGGACATATGGGACATCTAGGACGTCTGGGACGTTAGAGACATATGGGACACATGGGACGTCTGGGACGTCTGGGACGTTAGGGACATATGGGGCATCTGGAACGTATGGGACGTAATGACATATAGGACTTCTAGGACATCTAAAACGTCTGCGACGTTTGGGAAGTCTGGGATATCTGGGACGTTTTGGACGTCTGGGACGTTAGGGACATATGGAACACCTGGGACGTCTGGGACGTTAGAGACATATGGGACATCGGGGACGCCTGGGACGTTAGGGATATATAGGACATCTAGAACGTCTGGGACGTCTGGGACGTTAGGGACATATGTGACATCTAGGACGTCTGGGACGGCTGGTACGTTATAGACATATGGGACCTCTGGGACGTCTGAGACGGCTAGTACGTTATAGACATATGGGACATCTGGGACGTCTGGGACGTTAGGGACAAATAAGACGTCTAGGACGTTTGGGACTTTAGGGACATATGTGACATCTAGGACGTCTGGGACGTCTGGGACGTTATAGACATATTGGACATCTGGGACGTCTGGGACGTTATCGACATATGGGACATCTAGGACGTCTGGGACGTTAGGGACATGTGGCACATATGGAAAATCTGGGACGTCTGGGACGTCAGGGACATATGGGACATCTGGGACGTTTGGGATGTTAGGGACATGTGGCACATATGGGAAATCTGGGACGTCTGGGACGTTAGCTACATACGGGACATCTGGGACGTCTGAGACGTTAGGGACATATGGAACATATGGGACAGCTGAGACGTCTGGGACGTTAGAGACACATGGGACATCTGGGACGTCTGGAACGTTAGGGATATATGGGACATCTAAAACGTCTGGGACGTCAAACACGTTAGGGACATATGGAACATTTAGGACGTCTGGGACGTTAGGGACATATGGGACACATGGGACGTCTGGGACGTTAGGGACATATGTGGCATCTGGGACATATGGGACGTTAAGGGCATATGGGACATCTGGGACGTCTGGAACGTTAGGGACATATAGGACATCTAGGACGTCTGGGACGTTAGGGACATATGGAATATCTAGGACATCTGAGACGTCTGCGACGTTTGGGAAGTCAGGGATGTCTGGGACGTCTGGGACGTTAGGGACAAATGGGACATTTGAGACGCCTGGGACGTTAGGGATATATAGGACGTCTAGTACGTATGGGACGTTAGGGACATACGTGACATCTAGGACGTCTGGGACGGCTGGTACGTTATAGACATATGGGACATCAGGGACGTCTGGGACGTTAGGGACATATAGGACATCTAGGACGTCTGGGACGTTAGGGACAAATGGGACATTTGAGACGCCTGGGACGTTAGGGATATATAGGATGTCTAGGACGTCTAGGACGTCTTGGACGTTAGGGAGATAGACATCTGGGACGTCTGGGACGTTAGGGACATATAGGACGTCTAGGACGTCTGGGACGTTGGGGACATACGTGACATCTAGGAAGTCTGGGACGGCTGGTACGTTATAGACATATGGGACATCTAGGACGTCTGGGACGTTAGGGACATATAGGACATCTAGGACGTCTGGGACGTCTGGGACGTTATAGGCATATGGGACATCTA
This sequence comes from Agriotes lineatus, assembly GCA_940337035.1. Classification (NCBI taxonomy): domain Eukaryota; kingdom Metazoa; phylum Arthropoda; class Insecta; order Coleoptera; family Elateridae; genus Agriotes; species Agriotes lineatus. Next base: position 142,062 of record CALNHX010002894.1, on the reverse strand, counting down.
GGATGCCTATGACGTTTGGAACATATAGGACATCTAGGACGTCTGGGACGCTAGGGACATATTGGGCATCTAAGACGTCTGGGACGTTAGGGACATGTGGGACATCTAGGACGTGTGGGACGTCTGGGACGTTAGGAATATATGGGACATCTAAGGCGTCTGGGTCGTCTGGGACGTTATTGACATGTGGGACATTTGGGACTTTTTGGACGTTAGGGACATATAGGACGTCTAGGACGTCTGGGACGTTAGGGACATACGTGACATCTAGGACGTCTGGGACGGCTGGTACGTTATAGACATATGGGACATCTAGAACGTCTGGGACGTCTGGGACGTTAGGGACATATGTGACATCTAGGACGTCTGGGACGGCTAATACGTTATAGACATATGGGACATCTGAGACGTCTGGGACGTTAGGGACAAATAGGACGTCTAGGACGTCTGGGACTTTAGGGACATTTGTGACATCTAGGACGTCTGGGACGTCTGGGACGTTATAGACATATTGGACATCTGGGACGTCTGGGACGTTAGGAACATATGGGACATCTAGGACGTCTGGCACGTTAGGGACATGTGGCAAATATGGAAAATCTGGGACGTCTGGGACGTCAGGGACATATGGGACACCTGGGACGTTTGGGATGTTAGGAACATGTGGCAAATATGGGAAATCTGGGACGTCTGGGACGTTAGGGATATATGGGACATATAGGACGTCTGAGACGTTAGGTACATATGGGGCATTTAGGACGTCTGGGACGTCTGGGACGTGTGATACGTTAGGGACATATGGGACATCTAAGAATTCTGGGACGTTGGAAACATGTGGGACATCTACGACGTCTGGGACGTTAGGGACATGTGGGACATCTAGGACGTCTGAGACGTCTGGGACGTTAGAGACATATGGGGCATCTAGGACGCCTGGGATGTTAAGGACGTATGGGACATGTGGGACGTCTAGGACGTCTGGGATGTCTGGGACGTTAGGGACATATGGGACATCTCGGACGCCTAGGACGTTAGGGACATATGGGACGTCTGGGACGTCTGGGAAGTTAGGGACATATGGGACATATAAGACGTCTGGGACGTCTGGGACGTTAGGGACATATGGGACATCTGAGTCGTCTGGGACGTTAAGAACATATGGGACATCTGGGACGTCTGGGACGTTAAGAACATATGGTACATCTAAAGCGTCTGTTACGTCTGGGACGTTTGGGACGTTAGGGACATATAGGGTATCTAGGACGTCTGCGACGGTAAGGGCATATAAGACATCATGGACGTCTGGGACGTTAGGAATATATAGGACATCTAATACGTCTGAGACGTCTGGGTCGTTAGGGACATATGGGACACATGGGACGTCTGGGACGTTAGGGACATATGTGGCATCTGGGACATATGGGACGTTAAGGGCATATGGGACATCTGGGACGTCTGGAACGTTAGGGACATATAGGACATCTAGGACGTCTGGGACGTTAGGGACATATGGAACATCTAGGACATCTGAGACGTCTGCGACGTTTGGGAAGTCAGGGATGTCTGGGACGTCTGGGACGTTAGGGACAAATGGGACATTTGAGACGCCTGGGACGTTAGGGATATATAGGACGTCTATTACGTATGGGACGTTAGGGACATACGTGACATCTAGGACGTCTGAGACGGCTGGTACGTTATAGACATATGGGACATCTGGGACATCTGGGACGTTAGGGACATATAGGACATCTAGGACGTCTGGGACGTTAGGGACATGTGGGACATCTAGGACGTCTGAGACGGCTGGTACGTTATAGACATATGGGACATCTGGGACATCTGGGACGTTAGGGACATATAGGACATCTACGACGTCTGGGACGTTAGGGACATGTGGGACATCTAGGACGTCTGAGACGTCTGGGACGTTAGAGACATATGGGGCATCTAGGACGCTTGGGATGTTAAGGACGTATGGGACATGTGGGACGTCTAGGACGTCTGGGATGTCTGGGACGTTAGGGACATATGGGACATCTCGGACGCCTAGGACGTTAGGGACATATGGGACGTCTGGGACGTCTGGGAAGTTAGGGACATATGGGACATATAAGACGTCTGGGACGTCTGGGACGTTAGGGACATATGGGACATCTGAGTCGTCTGGGACGTTAAGAACATATGGGACATCTGGGACGTCTGGGACGTTAAGAACATATGGTACATCTAAAGCGTCTGGTACGTCTGGGACGTTTGGGACGTTAGGGACATATAGGGTATCTAGGACGTCTGCGACGGTAAGGGCATATAAGACATCATGGACGTCTGGGACGTTAGGAATATATAGGACATCTAATACGTCTGAGACGTCTGGGTCGTTAGGGACATATGGGACACATGGGACGTCTGGGACGTTAGGGACATATGTGGCATCTGGGACATATGGGACGTTAAGGGCATATGGGACATCTGGGACGTCTGGAACGTTAGGGACATATAGGACATCTAGGACGTCTGGGACGTTAGGGACATATGGAACATCTAGGACATCTGAGACGTCTGCGACGTTTGGGAAGTCAGGGATGTCTGGGACGTCTGGGACGTTAGGGACAAATGGGACATTTGAGACGCCTGGGACGTTAGGGATATATAGGACGTCTAGTACGTATGGGACGTTAGGGACATACGTGACATCTAGGACGTCTGAGACGGCTGGTACGTTATAGACATATGGGACATCTGGGACATCTGGGACGTTAGGGACATATAGGACATCTAGGACGTCTGGGACGTTAGGGACAAATGGGACATTTGAGCCGCCTGGGACGTTAGGGATATATAGGACGTCTAGGACGTCTAGGACGTCTTGGACGTTAGGGAGATAGACATCTGGGACGTCTGGGACGTTAGGGACATATAGGACGTCTAGGACGTCTGGGACGTTGGGGACATACGTGACATCTAGGACGTCTGGGACGGCTGGTACGTTATAGACATATGGGACATCTGGGACGTCTGGGAAGATAGGACATATAGGACATCTAGGACGTCTGGGACGTTAGGGACGTATAGGACATCTAGGACGTCTGGGACGTCTGGGACGTTATAGACATATGGGACATCTAGGATGCCTATGACGTTTGGAACATATAGGACATCTAGGACGTCTGGGACGTTAGGGACATATTGGGCATCTAAGACGTCTGGGACGTTAGGGACATGTGGGACATCTAGGACGTGTGGGACGTCTGGGACGTTAGGGATATATGGGACATCTAAGGCGTCTGGGTCGTCTGGGACGTTATTGACATGTGGGACATTTGGGACTTTTCGGACGTTAGGGACATATAGGACGTCTAGGACGTCTGGGACGTTAGGGACATACGTGACATCTAGGACGTCTGGGACGGCTGGTACGTTATAGACATATGGGACATCTAGAACGTCTGGGACGTCTGGGACGTTAGGGACATATGTGACATCTAGGACGTCTGGGACGGCTAATACGTTATAGACATATGGGACATCTGGGACGTCTGGAACGGCTGGTACGTTATAGACATATGGGACATCTGAGACGTCTGGGACGTTAGGGACAAATAGGACGTCTAGGACGTCTGGGACTTTAGGGACATTTGTGACATCTAGGACGTCTGGGACGTCTGGGACGTTATAGACATATTGGACATCTGTGACGTCTGGGACGTTAGGAACATATGGGACATCTAGGACGTCTGGGACGTTAGGGACATGTGGCAAATATGGAAAATCTGGGACGTCTGGGACGTCAGGGACATATGGGACACCTGGGACGTTTGGGATGTTAGGAACATGTGGCAACTATGGGAAATCTGGGACGTCTGGGACGTTAGGGGTATATGGGACATATAGGACGTCTGAGACGTTAGGTACATATGGGGCATTTAGGACGTCTGGGACGTCTGGGACGTGTGATACGTTAGGGACATATGGGACATCTAAGAATTCTGGGACGATGGAAACATGTGGGACATCTACGACGTCTGGGACGTTAGGGACATGTGGGACATCTAGGACGTCTAAGACGTCTGGGACGTTAGAGATATATGGGGCATCTAGGACGCCTGGGATGTTAAGGACGTATGGGACATGTGGGACGTCTAGGACGTCTGGGATGTCTGGGACGTTAGAGACATATGGGACATCTCGGACGCCTAGGACGTTAGGGACATATGGGACGTCTGGGACGTCTGGGAAGTTAGGGACATATGGGACATATAGGACGTCTGGGACGTCTGGGACGTTAGGGACATATGGGACATCTGAGACGTCTGGGACGTTAAGAACATATGAGACATCTGGGACGTCTGGGACGTTAAGAAGATATGGTACATCTAAAGCGTCTGGGACGTCTGGGACGTTTGGGACGTTAGGGACATATAGGGTATCTAGGACGTCTGCGACGGTAAGGGCATATAAGACATCATGGACGTCTGGGACGTTAGGAATATATAGGACATCTAAAACGTCTGAGACGTCTGGGTCGTTAGGGACATACGGGACAGCTGGGACGTCTGGGACGATAGGGACAAATGGGACATTTATTACGTCTGGGACGTTAGGGATATATGGGACATCTAGGACGTCTGGAACGTCTGGGAAGTTAGGGACATATGGGACATCTAGGACGCCTAGGACGTTAGGGACATATGAAACATGTGTGACGTCTGGGCCGTCTGGGACGTTAGGGACATATGGGACATCCGGGACGCCTGGGACGTTAAGAACATATGGGACATCTGGGACGTATGAGACGTTAGGGATATATATTAAATCTAGGACGTCTGGGACGTTAGGAACATATGGGACATCTAGGACATCTGAGACGTCTGCGACGTTTGGGAAGTCTGGGACATCTGGGACGTCTGGGACGTCTGGGACGTTTGGGACATATAGAACATCTAGAACGTCTGGGACGTTAGGGACATATGGGACATATGGCACATCTGGGACGTCTGGGACGTTAGGGACAAATGGGAAATCTGGGACGTCTGGGACGTCTGGGACGTTAGGAACATATGGGACTTCTAGGACGTCTGGGATGTTGAAGACATATGGAACATCTAGGACGTCTGGGACGTAAGGAACATCAAGGACGTCTGGGACGTTTGGGACGGTAGGGACATATGGGACATCTAGGACGTTTGATACGTTAGGGACATATGGGACATCTAAGAATTCTGGAGCGTTGGGAACATGTGGGACATCTACGACGTCTGGGACGTTAGGGACATGTGGTACATCTAGGACGTCTGGGACGTCTGGGACGTTAGGGACATATGGGACATCTAGGACGCCTGGGACGTTAAGGACGTATTGTACATATGGGATGTCTAGGACGTCTGGGACGTCTGGGACGTTAGGGACATATGGGACATCTCGGACGCCTAGGACGTTAGGTACATATGGGACATATGGGACGTCTGGGACGTCTGGGACGTTAGGGACATACGGGACAGCTGAGACGTCTGGGACGGTAGGAACATATGGGACATTTATTACGTCTGGGACGTTAGGGACATATGGAACATCTAGGACGTCTGGGACGTCTGGGACGTTAGGGACATATGGGACATCTAGGACGCCTGGGACGTTAAGGACATATGGGACATATGGGACGCCTGGGACGTTAGGAACATATGGGACATCTAGGACGCCTGGGACGTGAGGGACATATGGGACATATAGGACGTCTGGGACGTCTGGGACGTTAGGGACATATGGGACATTTGGGACGCCTGGGATGTTAAGAACATATGGGACATCTGGGACGTCTGGGACGTTAAGAACATATGGTACATCTGGGACGTTTGGAACGTTAGGAACATATGGGACGTCTAGGACGCCTGGGACGTTAGGGACATATGGGACATATAGGACGTCTAGGACGTCTGGGACGTTAGGGACATATGGGACATTTGGGACGTCTAGGACGTTAAGAACATATGGGACATCTGGGACGTCTGGAACGTCTGGGAGGTTAGGGACATATGGGACATCTAGGACGCCTAGGACGTTAGGGACATAGGAAACATGTGGGACGTCTGGGACGTCTGGGACGTTAGGGACATATGGGACATCCGGGACGTCTGGGACGTTAAGAACATATGGGACATATGGGACGTATGGGACGTTAGGGATATATAGGACATCTAGGACGTCTGGGACTTTAGGAACATTTGGGACATCTAGGACATCTGAGACGTCTGCGACGTTTGGGAAGTCTGGGACATCTGGGACGTCTGGGACGTTTGGGACATATGGAACATCTAGAACGTCTGGGACGTTAGGGACATATGGGACATCTAGGACATCTGGGACGTCTGGGACGTTAGGAACATATGGGACTTCTAAGACGTCTGGGATGTTGAACACATATGGAACATCTAGGACGTCTGCGACGTAAAGGACATCAAAGACGTCTGGGACGTTTGAGACGGTAGGGACATATGGGACATCTAGGACGTTTGATACGTTAGGGACATATAGGACATCTAAGAATTCTGGAACGTAGGGAACATGTGGGACATCTACGACGTTTGGGACGTTAGGGACATGTGGGACATCTAGGACGCCTGGGCCGTTAAGGACGTATGGTACATATGCGACGTCTAGGACGTCTGGGACGTCTGGGACGTCTGGGACGTTAGGGCCATATGGGACATCTCGGACGCCTATGACGTTAGGGACATATGGGACGTCTGGGACGTCTGGGACGTTAGGGACATACGGGACAGCTGGGACGTCAGGGACGTTAGGAACATATGGGACATTTATTTTGTCTGGGACGTCAGGGACATATGGGACATCTAGGACGTCTGGGACGTCTGGGACGTTAGTGACATATGGGACATCTAGGACGCCTGGGACGTTAGGGTCATATGGGGCATATGGGACGTCTGGTACGTTAGGAACATATGGGACATCTAGGACGCCTGGGACGTTAGGGACATATGGGACATATAAGACGTCTGTGACGTCTGGGACGTTAAGGACATATGGGACATTTGGGACGTCTGGGACGTTAAAAACATATGGGACATCTGGGACGTCTGGGACGTTAAGAACATATGGTACATCTGAGACGTTTGGGACGTTAGGAACATATGGGACATCTAAGACGCCTGGGACGTTAGGGACATATGGGACATATAGGACGTCTGGGACGTCTGGGACGTTAGGGACATATGGGACATTCGGGACGTCTGGGACGTTAAGAACATATGGGACATCTGGGACGTCTGTGACGTTAAGAACATATGGTACATCTAGGACGTCTAAGACGTTAGGGACATATGGGACATATGGGAAATCTGGGACGTCTGGGACGTTAGGGACATATGGTACATCTAGGACGTCTAAGACGTTAGGGACATATGGGACATATGGGAAATCTGGGACGTTTGGGACGTTAGGGACATTTAGGGTATCTAGGACGTCTGAGACGTTAAGGGCATATGGGACATCATGGACGTCTGTTACGTTATGCATATATGGGACATCTAGGACGTCTGGGACGTTAGGAATATATGGGACATCTAAACCGTCTGAAACGTCTGGGTCGTTAGGGACATACGGGACAGCTGGGACGTCTGGGACGATAGGGACAAATGGGACATTTATTACGTCTGGGACGTTAGTGATGTATGGGACATCTAGGACGTCTGGGACGTCTGGGAAGTTAGGGACATATGGGACATCTAGGACACCTAGGACGTTAGGGACATACGGAACATGTGGGACATCTGGGACGTCTGGGACGTTAGGGACATATGGGACATCCGGGACGTCTGGGACGTTAAGAACATATGGGACGTATGGGACGTTAGGGATATATAGGACATCTAGGACGTCTGGGACGTTAGGAACATATGGGACATCTAGGACATCTGAGACGTCTGCGACGTTTGGGAGGTCTGGGACATCTGGGACGTCTGGGACGTTTGGGACATTTGGAACATCTAGAACGTCTACGACGTTAGGGACATATGGGACATATGGAACATCTAGGACGTCTGGGACGTTAGGGACATATGGGACATATGGGACATCTAGGACATCTGAGACGTCTGCGACGTTTGGGAAGTCTGGGATATCTGGGACGTCTGGCACGTCTGGGACGTTTGGGACATATGGAACATCTAGGACGTCTAAGACGTTAGGGAAATATGGGACATATGGGAAATCTGGGACGTCTGGGACGTTAGGGACATATGGGTCATCTGGGACGTCTGAGACGTTCGGGACATATAGAACATATGGGACATCTGAGACGTCTGGGACGTTAGGGACACATGGGACATCTGGGACGTCTGGAACGTTAGGGATATACGGGACACATGGGACGTCTGGGACGTTAGGGACATATGGGACATCTAGGACGTCTGGGACGTTAGAGACATATGGGACACATGGGACGTCTGGGACGTCTGGGACGTTAGGGACATATGGGGCATCTGGGACGTATGGGACGTTAATGACATATAGGACTTCTAGGACATCTAAAACGTCTGCGACGTTTGGGAAGTCTGGTATATCTGGGACGTATTGGACGTCTGGGACGTTAGGGACATATGGAACACCTGGGACGTCTGGGACGTTAGAGACATATGGGACATCGGGGACGCCTGGGACGTTAGGGATATATAGGACATCTAGAACGTCTGGGACGTCTGGGACGTTAGGGACATATGTGACATCTAGGACGTCTGGGACGGCTGGTACGTTATAGACATATGGGACATCTGGGACGTCTGGGACGGCTAGTACGTTATAGACATATGGGACATCTGGGACGTCTGGGACGTTAGGGACAAATAGGACGTCTAGGACGTTTGGGAAGTCTGGTATATCTGGGACGTTTTGGACGTCTGGGACGTTAGGGACATATGGAACACCTGGGACGTCTGGGACGTTAGAGACATATGGGACATCGGGGACGCCTGGGACGTTAGGGATATATAGGACATCTAGAACGTCTGGGACGTCTGGGACGTTAGGGACATATGGGACATATGGCACAACTGGGACGTCTGGGACGTTAGGGACATATGGGACATTTTGGACGTCTGGAGCATTAGGGACATATGGGGCATTTAGGACGTCTGGGACGTCTGGGACGTTAGGGACATATGGAGCATCTAAAACGCCTGGGACGTTAGGGACATATGGGACATCTGGGACGTCTGGGACGTTAGAGACATATGGGACATCTGGGACGTCTGGAACGTTAGGGACATATGGGGCATTTAGGACGTCTGGGACGTTAGGGACATATGGGACATATGGCACAACTGGGACGTCTGGGACGTTAGGGACATATGGGACATTTTGGACGTCTGGAGCATTAGGGACATATGGGGCATTTAGGACGTCTGGGACGTCTGGGACGTTAGGGACATATGGAGCATCTAGAACGCCTGGGACGTTAGGGACATATGGGACATCTGGGACGTCTGGGACGTTAGGGACATGTGGGACATTTGGAACGTTACTGACATATAGGACATCTAGGATGTTTGGGACGTTAGGGACATATGGGACATATAGAACGTCTAAGACGTCTGGGACATTAGGGACGTATGGGACATGTAGGACGTCTGGGACGTCAGGAACATATGGGACTTCTAGGACGTCTGGGATGTTGAAGACATATGGAACATCTAGGACGTCTGGGACGTAAAGGACATCAAGGACGTCTGGGACGTTTGGGACCGTAGGGACATATGGGACATCTAGGACGTTTGATACGTTAGGGAGATATGGGACATCTAAGACGTCTCGGACGTTGGGAACATGTGGGACATCTACGACGTCTGGGGCGTTAGAGACATGTGGGACATCTAGGACGTCTGGGACGTTTGGGACGTTAGGAACATATGGGACATCTAGGACGCCTGGGACGTTAAGGACGTATGGGACATATAGGACGTCTAGGACGTCTGGGACGTCTGGGACGTTAGGGACATATGGGACATCTAGGACGCCTAGGACGTTAGGGACATATGGGACGTCTGGGACGTCTGGGACGTTAGGGACATACGGGACAGCTGGGACGTCTGGGACGGTAGGGACATATGGGACATTTATTACGTCTGGGACGTTAGGGACATATGGAACATCTAGGACGTCTGGGACATCTGGGACGTTAGGGACATATGGGACATCTAGGACGCCTGGGACGTTAGGGACATATGGGACATATGGGACGTCTGGGACGTTAAGGACATATGGGACATCAGGGACGTCTGGGACGTTAAGAACATATAATACATCTGGGACGTCTGGGACGTTAGGAACATATGGGACATCTAGGACGCCTGGGACGTTAGGGACATATGGGACATATAGGACGTCTGGGCCGTGTGGGACGTTACGGACATATGAGACATCTGGGACGTCTGAGACGTTAAGAACATATGGGACATCTGGGACGTCTGGGACGTTAGAAACATATGGTACATCTAGGGCGTCTGGGACGTCTGGGAGGTTTAGGACGTTAGGGACATATAGGGTATCTAGGACGTCTGAGACGTTAAGAACATATGGGACATCTGGGACGTCTGGGACGTTAGGGACATATAGGGCATCTAGAACGCCTGGGACGTTATGCATATATGGGACATCTAGGACGTCTGGGACGTTAGGAATATGTGGGACATCTAAAACTTCTGGGACGTCTGGGTCGTTAGGGACATATAGGGCATCTAGAACGCCTGGGACGTTATGCATATATGGGACATCTAGGACGTCTGGGACGTTAGGAATATGTGGGACATCTAAAACTTCTGGGACGTCTGGGTCGTTAGGGACATACGGGACAGCCGGGACGTCTGGGACGATAGGGACAAATGGGACATTTATTACGTCTGGGACGTTAGGGACATATGGGACATCTAGGACGCCTAGGACGTTAGGGAAATATGGAACATGTGGGACGTCTGGGACGTCTGGGACGTTAGGGACATATGGGACATCCGGGACGTCTGGGACGTTAAGAACATATGGGACATCTGGGACGTATGGAACGTTAGGAATATATAGGACATCTAGGACATCTGAGACGTCTGCGACGTTTGGGAAGTCTGGGATATCTGGGACGTCTGCGACGTCTGGGACGTTTGGGACATATGGAACATTTAGAACGTCTGGGACGTTAGGGACATATGGGACATCTGGGACGTCTGGGACGTTAGGGACAAATGGGACATCTGGGACGTCTAGAACGTCTGGGACATTTGGGACATATGAAACATCTAGGACGTCTGGGACGTTAGGGACATATGGGACATATGGGACATCTAGGACATCTGAGACGTCTGCGACGTTTAGGAAGTCTGGGATATCTGGGACGTCTGGGACGTCTGGGACGTCTGGGACATTAGGGACATATGGGACATCTAGGACGTCTGGGACGTCTGGGACGTTAGAGACATATGGGACATCTAGGACGCCTGGGACGTTAGAGACATATGGGACATATGGGACGTCTGGGACGTCTGGGACGTTAAGGACATATGGGACATTAGGGACGTCTGGGACGTTAAAAACATATGGTACATCTGGGACGTTTGGGACGTTAGGAACATATGGGACATCTAGGACGCCTGGGACGTTAGGGACATATGGGACATATAGGACGTCTGGGACATATAGGACGTCTGGGACATATAGGACGTCTGGGACGTCTGGGACCTTAGGGACATATGGGACATCTGGAACGTCTGGGACGTTAAGAACATATGGTACATCTAGGGCGTCGGGGACGTCTGGGACGTTTGGGACGTTAGGGGCATATGGGACATCATGGACGTCTGGGACGTTATGCATTATGGACATCTAGGACGTCTGGGACGTTAAAAATATATGGGACATCTAGAACGTCTGAGACGTCTGGTCGTTAGGGTCATACGGGACAGCTGGGACGTCTGGGACGATAGGAACAAATGGGACATTTATTACGTCTGGACGTTAGGGATATATGGGACATCTAGGACGTCTGGAACGTCTGGGAAGTTAGGGACATATGGACATCTAGGACGCCTAGGACGTTAGGGACATAGGAAACATGTGGGACGGCTGGGACGTCTGGGACGTTAAGGGACATATTGGAAATCCGGGACGTCTGGGACGTTAAGAACATATGGGACATCTGGGACGTATGGGACGTTAGGACCTATAGGACATCTAGGACGTCTGGGACTTTAGGAACATTTGGGACATCTAGGACATCTGAGACGTCTGCGACGTTTGGAAAATCTGGGACATCTGGACGTCTGGGACGTCTGGGACGTTTGGGACATATGGAACATCTAGAACGTCTGGGACGTTAGGGACATATGGGACATCTAGGACATCTGGGACGTCTGGGACGTTAGGAACATATGGGACTTCTAAGACGTCTGGGATGTTGAAGACATATGGAACATCTAGGACGTCTGGGACGTAAGGGACATCAAAGACGTCTGGGACGTTTGAGACGGTAGGGACATATGGAACATATGGGACAGCTGAGACGTCTGGGACGTTAGGGACACATGGGACATCTGGGACGTCTGGAACGTTAGGGATATATGGGACATCTAAGACGTCTGGGACGTCAAGCACGTTAGGGACATATGGGACATTTAGGACATCTGGGACGTTATTGACATATGGGACACATGGGAGTCTGGGACGCTGGGACGCTAGGGACATATGTGGCATCTGGGACATATGGGACGTTAAGGACATATGGGACATCTGGACGTTTGATACGTTAGAGAAATATGGGACATCTAAGAATTCTGGAACGTTGGGAACATGTGGGACATCTACGACGTCTGGGACGTTAGGGACATGTGGGACATCTAGGACGTCTGGGACGTCTGGGACGATAGGGACATATGGGACATCTAGGACGCCTGGGACGTTAAGGACGTATGGTACATATGGGACGTCTGGGATGTCTGGGACGTTAGGGACATACGGGACAGCTGGGACGTCTGGGACGGTAGGAACATATGGGACATTTATTACGTCTGGGACGTTAGGGACATATGGGACATCTAGGACGTCTGGGACGTCTGGGACGTTAGGGACATATGGGACATCTAGGACGCCTGGGACGTTAGGAACATATGGGGCATATGGGACGTCTGGTACGTTAGGAACATATGGGACATCTAGGACGCCTGGGACGTTAGGGACATATGGGACATATAGGACGTCTGGGACGTCTGGGACGTTAGGGACATATGGGACATTTGGGACGTCTGGGACGTTAAGAACATATGGGACATCTGGGACGTCTGGGACGTTAAGAACATATGGTACATCTGAGACGTTTGGGACGTTAGGAACATATGGGACATCTAGGACGCCTGGGACGTTAGGGACATATGGGACATATAGGACGTCTGGGACGTCTGGGACGTTAGGGACATATGGGACATTTGGGACGTCTGGGACGTTATGAACATATGGTACATCTAGGGCGTCTGGGACGTTTGGGACGTTAGGGACATTTAGGGTATCTAGGACGTCTGAGACGTTAAGGGCATATGGGATATCATGGACGTCTGGGACGTTATGCATATATGGGACATCTAGGACGTCTGGGACGTTAGGAATATATGAGACATCTAAAACGTCTGAAACGTCTGGGTCGTTAGGGACATACGGGACAGCTGGGACGTCTGGGACGATAGGGACAAATGGGACATTTATTACGTCTGGGACGTTAGTGATGTATGGGACATCTAGGACGTCTGGGACGTCTGGGAAGTTAGGGACATATGGGACATCTAGGACGCCTAGGACGTTAGGGACATACGGAACATGTGGGACGTCTGGGACGTCTGGGACGTTAGGGACATATGGGACATCCGGGACGTCTGGGACGTTAAGAACATATGGGACGTATGGGACGTTAGGGATATATAGGACATCTAGTACGTCTGGGACGTTAGGAACATATGGGACATCTAGGACATCTGAGACGTCTGCGACGTTTGGGAGGTCTGGGACATCTGGGACGTCTGGGACGTCTGGGACGTTTGGGACATATGGAACATCTAGAACGTCTACGACGTTAGGGACATATGGGACATATGGGACATCTGGGACGTCTGGGACGTTTGGGACATATGGAACATCTAGGACGTCTGGGACGTTAGGGACATATGGGACATATGGGACATCTAGGACATCTGAGACGTCTGCGACGTTTGGGAAGTCTGGGATATCTGGGACGTCTAGCACGTCTGGGACGTTTGGGACATGTGGAACATCTAGGACGTCTAAGACGTTAGGGACATATGGGACATATGGGAAATCTGGGACGTCTGGGACGCTAGGGTCATATGGGTCATCTGGGACTTCTGAGACGTTAGGGACATATAGAACATATGGGACATCTGAGACGTCTGGGACGTTAGGGACACATGGGACATCTGGGACGTCTGGAACGTTAGGGATATACGGGACACATGGGACGTCTGGAACGTCTGGGACATTAGGGACATATGGGACATCTAGGACGTCTGGGACGTTAGAGACATATGGGACACATGGGACGTCTGGGACGTTAGGGACATATGGGGCATCTGGAACGTATGGGACGTTAATGACATATAGGACTTCTAGGACATCTAAAACATCTGCGACGTTTGGGAAGTCTGGGATATCTGGGACGTTTTGGACGTCTGGGACGTTAGGGACATATGGAACACCTGGGACGTCTGGGACGTTAGAGACATATGGGACATCGGGGACGTCTGGGACGTTAGGGACATATGTGACATCTAGGACGTCTGGGACGGCTGGTACGTTATAGACATATTGGACATCTGGGACGTCTGGGACGGCTAGTACGTTATAGAGATATGGGACATCTGGGACGTCTGGGACGTTAGGGACAAATAGGACGTCTAGGACGTTTGGCACTTTAGGGACATATGTGACATCTAGGACGTCTGGGACGTCTGGGACGTTATAGACATATTGGACATCTGGGACGTCTGGGACGTTAGGGACATATGGGACATCTAGGACGTCTGGGACGTTAGGGACATGTGGCACATATGGAAAATCTGGGACGTCTGGGACGTCAGGGATATATGGGACATTTGGGACGTTTGGGATGTTAGGGACATGTGGCACATATGAGAAATCTGGAACGTCTGGGACGTTAGATACATACGGGACATCTGGGACGTCTGAGACGTTAGGGACATATGGAACATATGGGACAGCTGAGACGTCTGGGACGTTAGGGACACATGGGACATCTGGGACGTCTGGAACGTTAGGGATATATGGGACGTCTAAGACGTCTGGGACGTCAAGCACGTTAGGGACATATGGAACATTTAGGACGTCTGGGACGTTAGGAACATATGGGACACATGGGACGTCTGGGACGTCTGGGACGTTAGGGACATATGTGGCATCTGGGACATATGGGACGTTAAGGACATATGGGACATCTGGGACGTTAGGGAACGTTTGGGATGTTAGGAACATGTGGCACATATGGGAAATCTGGGACGTCTGGGACGTTAGACACATACGGGACATCTCGGACGTCTGAGACGTTAGGGACATATGGAACATATGGGACAGCTGAGACGTCTGGGACGTTAGGGAAACATGGGACATCTGGGACGTCTGGAACGTTAGGGATATATGGGACATCTAAGACGTCTGGGACGTCAAGCACGTTAGGGACATATGGGACATTTAGGACATCTGGGACGTTATTGACATATGGGACACATGGGAAGTCTGGGACGCCTGGGACGCTAGGGACATATGTGGCATCTGGGACATATGGGACGTTAAGGACATATGGGACATCTGGGACGTCTGGGACGTTAGGGACATATAGGGCATCTAGGACGTCTGGGACGTTAGAGACATATGGAACATCTAGGACATCTGAGACGTCTGCGACGTTTGGGAAGTCAGGGATGTCTGGGACGTCTGGGACGTTAGGGACATATAGGGCATCTAGGACGTCTTGGACGTTAGGGACATATGGAGCACCTGGGACGTCTGGGACGTTAGAGACATATGGGACATCGGGGACGTCTGGGACGTTAGGGACATATGTGACATCTAGGACGTCTGGGACGGCTGGTACGTTATAGACATATTGGACATCTGGGACGTCTGGGACGTTAGGAACATATGGGACACATGGGACGTCTGGGACGTCTGGGACGTTAGGGACATATGGGGCATCTGGAACGTATGGGACGTTAATGACATATAGGACTTCTAGGACATCTAAAACGTCTGCGACGTTTGGGAAGTCTGGGATATCTGGGACGTTTTGGACGTCTGGGACGTTAGGGACATATGGAACACCTGGGACGTCTGGGACGTTAGAGACATATGGGACATCGGGGACGTCTGGGACGTTAGGGACATATGTGACATCTAGGACGTCTGGGACGGCTGGTACGTTATAGACATATTGGACATCTGGGACGTCTGGGACGGCTAGTACGTTATAGACATATGGGACATCTGGGACGTCTGGGACGTTAGGGACAAATAGGACGTCTAGGGCGTTTGGCACTTTAGGGACATATGTGACATCTAGGACGTCTGGGACGTCTGGGACGTTATAGACATATTGGACATCTGGGACGTCTGGGACGTTAGGGACATATGGGACATCTAGGACGTCTGGGACGTTAGGGACATGTGACACATATGGAAAATCTGGGACGTCTGGGACGTCAGGGACATATGGGACATCTGGGACGTTTGGGATGTTAGGGACATGTGGCACATATGAGAAATCTGGAACGTCTGGGACGTTAGATACATACGGGACATCTGGGACGTCTGAGACGTTAGGGACATATGGAACATATGGGACAGCTGAGACGTCTGGGACGTTAGGGACACATGGGACATCTGGGACGTCTGGAACGTTAGGGATATATGGGACATCTAAGACGTCTGGGACGTCAAGCACGTTAGGGACATATGGAACATTTAGGACGTCTGGGACGTTAGGGACATATGGGACACATGGGACGTCTGGGACGTCTGGGACTTTAGGGACATATGTGGCATCTGGGACATATGGGACGTTAAGGACATATGGGACATCTGGGACGTTAGGGAACGTTTGGGATGTTAGGAACATGTGGCACATATGGGAAATCTGGGACGTCTGGGACGTTAGATACATACGGGACATCTCGGACGTCTGAGACGTTAGGGACATATGGAACATATGGGACAGCAGAGACGTCTGGGACGTTAGGGACACATGGGACATCTGGGACGTCTGGAACGTTAGGGATATATGGGACATCTAAGACGTCTGGGACGTCAAGCACGTTAGGGACATATGGGACATTTAGGACATCTGGGACGTTATTGACATATGGGACACATGGGAAGTCTGCGACGCCTGGGACGCTAGGGACATATGTGGCATCTGGGACATATGGGACGTTAAGGACATATGGGACATCTGGGACGTCTGGGACATTAGGGACATATAGGGCATCTAGGACGTCTGGGACGTTAGGGACATATGGAACATCTAGGACATCTGAGACGTCTGCGACGTTTGGGAAGTCAGGGATGTCTGGGACGTCTGGGACGTTAGGGACATATAGGGCATCTAGGACGTCTTGGACGTTAGGGACATATGTGACATCTAGGACGTCTGGGACGGCTGGTCGTTATAGACATGTGGGACATCTAGGACGTCTGGGACGTTAGGGACATATAGGACGTCTAGGACGTCTGGGACTTTAGGGACATAATATGTGACATCTAGGACGTCTGGGACGGCTGGTACGTTATAGACATATTGGACATCTGGGACGTCTGGGACGTTAGGAACATATGGGACATCTAGGACGTCTGGGACGTTAGGGACATGTGGCACATATGGGAAATCTGGGACGTCAGGGACATATGGGACACCCGGAACGTTTGGGATGTTAGGGACATGTGGCACATATAGGAAATCTGGGACGTCTTGGACGTTAGATACATACGGGACATCTCGGACGTCTGAGACGTTAGGGACATAATATGGAACATATGGGACAGCTGAGACGTCTGGGACGTTAGGAACACATGGGACATCTGGGACGTCTGGAACGTTAGGGATATATGGGACATCTAAGACGTCTGGGACGTCAAGCACGTTAGGGACATATGGGACATTTAGGACGTCTGGGACGTTATTGACATATGGGACACATGGGAAGTCTAGGACGTCTGGGACGCTAGGGACATATGTGGCATCTGGGACATATGGGACGTTAAGGACATATGGGACATCTGGGACGTCTGGAACGTTTGGGACATATAGGGCATCTAGGACGTCTGGGACGTTAGGGACATATGGAACATCTAGGACATCTGAGACGTCTGCGACGTTTGGGATGTCAGGGATGTCTGGGACGTCTGGGACGTTAGGGACAAATGGGACATTTGAGACGCCTGGGACGTTAGGGATATATAGGACATCTAGGACGTCTAGGACGTCTTGGACGTTAGGGACATAGACATCTGGGACGTCTGGTACGTTAGGGACATATAGGACGTCTAGGACGTCTGGGACGTTAGGGACATACGTGACATCTAGGACGTTTGGGACGGCTGGTACGTTATAGACATATGGAACATCTGGGACGTCTGGGACGTTAGGACATCTAGGACGTCTGGGACGTTAGGGACATATAGGACATCTAGGACGTCTGGGACGTCTGGGACGTTATAGACATATGGGACATCTAGGATGCCTGTGACGTTTGGAACATATAGGACATCTAGGACGTCTGGGACGTTAGGGACATATTGGGCATCTAAGACGTCTGGGACGTTAGGGATATATGGGACATCTAACGCGTCTGGGACGTCTGGGACGTTATTGACATGTGGGACATTTGGGACTTTTGGGACGTTAGGGACATATAGGATATCTAAGACGTCTGAGACGTTAAGGGCATATGGGACATCATGGATGTCTGGGACGTTAGGGATATATGGGACATATAGGACGTCTGGGACGTTAGGAATATATGGGACATCTAGAACGTCTGGGACGTCTGGGACGTTAGGGACATACGAAACAGCTGGGATGTCTGGGACGGTAGGGACATATGGGACATTTATTACGTCTGGGACGTTAGGGACATATGGGACATCTAGAACGTCTGGGACGCCTGGGACGTTAGGGACATATGGGACATCTAGGATGTTTGGGACGTTAGGGACATATGGGACATATAGAACGTCTAAGACGTCTGGGACGTTAGGGACATATGGGGCATGTAGGACGTCTGAGACGTCAGGAACATATGGGACTTCTAGGACGTCTGGGATGTTGAAGACATATGGAACATCTAGGACGTCTGGGACGTAAAGGACATCAAGGACGTCTGGGACGTTTGGGACGGTAGGGACATATGGGACATCTAGGACGTTTGATACGTTAGGGAGATATGGGACATCTAAGACGTCTCGGACGTTGGGAACATGTGGGACATCTACGACGTCTGGGGCGTTAGGGACATGTGGGGCATCTAGGACGTCTGGGACGTTTGGGACGTTAGGAACATATGGGACATCTAGGACGCCTGGGACGTTAAGGACGTATGGGACATATAGGACGTCTAGGACGTCTGGGACGTCTGGGACGTTAGGGACATATGGGACATCTAGGACGCCTAGGACGTTAGGGACATATGGGACATCTAGAACGTCTGGGACGCCTGGGACGTTAGGGACATATGGGACATCTGGGACGCCTGGGACGTTAGAGACATATGGGACGTCTGGGACGTCTGGGACGTTAGGGACATATGGGACATCTGGGACGTCTGGGACGTTAAGAACATATGGGACATCTGGTACGTCTGGGACGTTAAGGACATAAAGGACATCTAGGACGTCTGGGACGTTAGGAACATATAGGACATCTAGGACATCTGAGACGTCTGCGACGTTTGCTAAGTCTGGGATATCTGTCACGTCTGGGACGTCTGGGACGTTAGAGACATATGGGACATCTGGGACGTCTGGGACGTTAAGGACATATAGGACATCTAGGACGTCTGGGGACGTTAGGAACATATAGGACATCTAGGACATCTGAGACGTCTGCGACGTTTGGGAAGTCTAGGATATCTGTCACTTCTGGGACGTCTGGGACGTTAGGGACATATGGGACGTCTGTGACGTCTGAGACGTTAAGGACATTTAGGACGTCTGGAACGTTAAGGACATATGGGACATCTAGGACGTCTGGGACGTTAGGGACATTTGGGACATCTGGGACGTATGGGACGTTAGGGACATATGGGACATATGGCACAACTGGGACGTCTGGGACGTTAGGGACATGGAACATCTGGACGTCTGGAACGTTAGGTACATATGGGGCATTTAAGACGTCTGGGACGTCTGGGACGTTAGGGTCATATGGGGCATCTAGAACGCCTGGGACGTTAGGGACATATGGGACATCTGGGAAGTCTGGGACGTTAGGGACATATGGGACATATGGCACAACTGGGACGTCTGGGACGTTAGGGACATATGGGACATCTGGGACGTTTGGAACGTTAGGGACGTATGGGTCATTTAGGACGTCTGGGACGCCTGGGACGTTAGGGACATATGGGGCATTTAGAAGGCCTGGGACGTTAGGGACATATGGAACATCTAGAACGTCTGGGACGTTAGGGACATATGGGACATCTGGAACGTTAGGGACATATAGGACATCTAGGACGTCTGGGACGTTAGGGACATATGGGACATATGGCACAACTGGGACTTCTGGGACGTTAGAGACATATGGGACATCTGGGACGTCTGGAACGTTAGGGACATATGGGGCATTTAGGACGTCTGGGACGTTAGGGACATATGGGACATATGGCACAACTGGGACTTCTGGGACGTTAGAGACATATGGGACATCTGGGACGTCTGAAACGTTAGGGACATATGGGACATCTAGGCCGTCTGGGACGTTAGGGACATATGGGACATATGGCACAACTAGGACGTCTGGGACGTTAGGGACATATGGGACATCTTGGACGTCTGGAGCGTTAGGGACATATGGGGCATTTAGGACGTCTGGGACGTCTGGGACGTTAGGGACATATGGAGCATCTAGTACGCCTGGGACGTTAGGGACATATGGGACATCTGGGACGTCTGGGACGTTAGGGACATGTGGTACATTTGGAACGTTAGAGACATATAGGACATCTAGGATGTTTGGGACGTTAGGGACATATGGGACATATAGAACGTCTAAGACGTCTGGGACGTTAGGGACATATGGGGCATGTAGGACGTCTGAGACGTCAGGAACATATGGGACTTCTAGGACGTCTGGGATGTTGAAGACATATGGAACATCTAGGACGTCTGGGGACGTAAAGGACATCAAGGACGTCTGGGACGTTTGGGACGGTAGGGACATATGGGACATCTAGGACGTTTGATACGTTAGGGAGATATGGGACATCTAAGACGTCTCGGACGTTGGGAACATGTGGGACATCTACGACGTCTGGGGCGTTAGGGACATGTGGGGCATCTAGGACGTCTGGGACGTTTGGGACGTTAGGAACATATGGGACATCTAGGACGCCTGGGACGTTAAGGACGTATGGGACATATAGGACGTCTAGGACGTCTGGGACGTCTGGGACGTTAGGGACATATGGGACATCTAGGACGCCTAGGACGTTAGGGACATATGGGACGTCTGGGACGTCTGGGACGTTAGGGACATACGGGACAGCTGGGACGTCTGGGACGGTAGGGACATATGGGACATTTATTACGTCTGGGGACGTTAGGGACATATGGAACATCTAGGACGACTGGGACTTCTGGGACGTTAGGGACATATGGGACATCTGGGACGTCTGGGACGTTGACATATGGTACATCAGGGACGTCTGGGACGTTAAGAACATATAATACATCTGGGACGTCTGGGACGTTAGGAACATATGGGACATCTAGGACGCCTGGGACGTTAGGGACATATGGGACATATAGGACGTCTGGGACGTCTGGGACGTTACGGACATATGAGACATCTGGGACGTCTGGGACGTTAAGAACATATGGGACATCTGGGACGTCTGGGACGTTAGAAACATATGGTACATCTAGGGCGTCTGGGACGTCCGGGAGGTTTGGGACGTTAGGGACATATAGGGTATCTAGGACGTCTGAGACGTTAAGAACATATGGGACATCTGGGACGTCTGGGACGTTAGAAACATATGGTACATCTAGGGCGTCTTGGACGTCTGGGAGGTTTGGGACGTTAGGGACATATAGGGTATCTAGGACGTCTGAGACGTTAAGAACATATGGGACATCTGGGACGTCTGGGACGTTAGGGACATACGGGACAGCTGGGACGTCTGGGACGGTAGGGACATATGGGGACATTTATTACGTCTGGGACGTTAGGGACATATGGAACATCTAGGACGTCTGGGACATCTGGGACGTTAGGGACATATGGGACATCTAGGACGCCTGGGACATTAGGGACATATGGGACATATGGGACGTCTGGGACGTCTGGGACGATAAGGACATATGGGACATCAGGGACGTCTGGGACGTTAAGAACATATAATACATCTGGGACGTCTGGGACGTTAGGAACATATGGGACATCTAGGACGCCTGGGACGTTAGGGACATATGGGACATATAGGACGTCTGGGACGTCTGGGACGTTACGGACATATGAGACATCTGGGACGTCTGGGACGTTAAGAACATATGGGACATCTGGGACGTCTGGGACGTTAGAAACATATGGTACATCTAGGGCGTCTGGGACGTCTGGGAGGTTTGGGACGTTAGGGACATATAGGGTATCTAGGACGTCTGAGACGTTAAGAACATATGGGACATCTGGGACGTCTGGGACGTTAGGGACATATAGGGCATCTAGAACGCCTGGGACGTTATGCATATATGGGACATCTAGGACGTCTGGGACGTTAGGAATATGTGGGACATCTAAAACTTCTGGGACGTCTGGGTCGTTAGGGACATACGGGACAGCCGGGACGTCTGGGACGATAGGGACAAATGGGACATTTATTACGTCTGGGACGTTAGGGACATATGGGACATCTAGGACGCCTAGGACGTTAGGGAAATATGGAACATGTGGGACGTCTGGGACGTCTGGGACGTTAAGGACATATGGGACATCCGGGAAGTCTGGGACGTTAAGAACATATGGGACATCTGGGACGTATGGAACGTTAGGGATATATAGGACATCTAGGATATCTGAGACGTCTGCGACGTTTGGGAAGTCTGGGATATCTGGGACGTCTGGGACGTCTGGGACGTTTGGGACATATGGAACATTTAGAACGTCTGCGACGTTAGGGACATATGGGACATCTGGGACGTCTGGGACGTTAGGGACAAATGGGACATCTGGGACGTCTAGAACGTCTGGGACATTTGGGACATATGGAACATCTAGGACGTCTGGGACGTTAGGGACATATGGGACATATGGGACATCTAGGACATCTGAGACGTCTGCGACGTTTAGGAAGTCTGGGATATCTGGGACGTCTGGGACGTCTGGGACGTCTGGGACGTCTGGGACGTCTGGGACATTAGGGACATATGGGACATCTATAACGTCTGGGACGTCTGGGACGTTAGAGACATATGGGACATCTAGGACGCCTGGGAAGTTAGAGACATATGGGACATATGGGACGTCTGGGACGTCTGGGACGTTAAGGACATATGGGACATTAGGGACGTCTGGGACGTTAAAAACATATGGTACATCTGGGACGTTTGGGACGTTAGGAACATATGGGACATCTAGGACGCCTGGGACGTTAGGGACATATGGGACATATAGGACGTCTGGGACATATAGGACGTCTGGGACGTCTGGGACCTTAGGGACATATGAGACATCTGAGACGTCTGGGACGTTAAGAACATATGGGACATCTGGGACGTCTGGGACGTTAAGAACATATGGTACATCTTGGGCGTCGGGGACGTCTGGGACGTTTGGGACGTTAGGGACATATAGGGTATCTAGGACGTCTGAGACGTTAAGGGCATATGGGACATCATGGACGTCTGGGACGTTATGCATATATGGGACATCTAGGACGTCTGGGACGTTAGAAATATATGGGACATCTAGAACGTCTGAGACGTCTGGGTCGTTAGGGACATACGGGACAGCTGGGACGTCTGGGACGATAGGGACAAATGGGACATTTATTACGTCTGGGACGTTAGGGATATATGGGACATCTAGGACGTCTGGAACGTCTGGGAAGTTAGGGACATATGGGACATCTAGGACGCCTAGGACGTTAGGGACATAGGAAACATGTGGGACGTCTGGGACGTCTGGGACGTTAGGGACATATTGGAAATCCGGGACGTCTGGGACGTTAAGAACATATGGGACATCTGGGACGTATGGGACGTTAGGGACCTATAGGACATCTAGGACGTCTGGGACTTTAGGAACATTTGGGACATCTAGGACATCTGAGACGTCTGCGACGTTTGGGAAGTCTGGGACATCTGGGACGTCTGGGACGTCTGGGACGTTTGCGACATATGGAACATCTAGAACGTCTGGGACGTTAGGGACATTTGGGACATCTAGTACATCTGAGACGTCTGCGACGTTTGGGAAGTCTGGGACATCTGAGACGTCTGCGACGTTTGGGAAGTCTGGGACATATGGGACATCTGGGACGTTTGGGATGATAGGGACATGTGGCACATATGAGAAATCTTGATCGTCTGGGACGTTAGATACATACGGGACATCTGGGACGTCTGAGACGTTAGGGACATATGGAACATATGGGACAGCTGAGACGTCTGGGACGTTAAGAACATATGGGACATCTGGAACGTATGGGACGTTAGGGACCTATAGGACATCTAGGACGTCTGGGACTTTAGGAACATTTGCGACATCTAGGACATCTGAGACGTCTGCGACGTTTGGGAAGTCTGGGACATCTGAGACGTCTGCGACGTTTGGGAAGTCTGGGACATATGGGACATCTGGGACGTTTGGGATGATAGGGACATGTGGCACATATGAGAAATCTTGATCGTCTGGGACGTTAGATACATACGGGACATCTGGGACGTCTGAGACGTTAGGGACATATGGAACATATGGGACAGCTGAGACGTCTGGGACGTTAGGGACATATGTGGCATCTGGGACATATGGGACGTTAAGGACATATGGGACATCTGGGACGTTAGGGAACGTTTGGGATGTTAGGAACATGTATCACATATGGGAAATCTGGGACGTCTGGGACGTTAGATACATACGGGACATCTCGGACGTCTGAGACGTTAGGGACATATGGAACATATGGGACAGCTGAGACGTCTGGGACGTTAGGGACACATGGGACATCTGGGACGTCTGGAACGTTAGGGATATATGGGACATCTAAGACGTCTGGGACGTCAAGCACGTTAGGGACATATGGGACATTTAGGACATCTGGGACGTTATTGACATATGGGACACATGGGAAGTCTGGGACGCCTGGGACGCTAGGGACATATGTGGCATCTGGGACATATGGGACGTTAAGGACATATGGGACATCTGGGACGTCTGGGACGTTAGGGACATATAGGGCATCTAGGACGTCTGGGACGTTAGGGACATATGGAACATCTAGGACATCTGAGACGTCTGCGACGTTTGGGAAGTCAGGGATGTCTGGGACGTCTGGGACGTTAGGGACATATAGGACGTCTAGGACGTCTGGGACTTTAGGGACATATGTGACATCTAGGACGTCTGGTACGTTATAGACATATTGGACATCTGGGACGTCTGGGACGTTAGGAACATATGGGACATCTAGGACGTCTGGGACGTTAGGGACATGTGGCACATATGGGAAATCTGGGACGTCTGGGACGTCAGGGACATATGGGACACCCGGAACGTTTGGGATGTTAGGGACATGTGGCACATATAGGAAATCTGGGACGTCTTGGACGTTAGATACATACGGGACATCTCGGACGTCTGAGACGTTAGGGACATATGGAACATATGGGACAGCTGAGACGTCTGGGACGTTAGGAACACATGAAACATCTGGGACGTCTGGAACGTTAGGGATATATGGGACATCTAAGACGTCTGGGACGTCAAGCACGTTAGGGACATATGGGACATTTAGGACGTCTGGGACGTTATTGACATATGGGACACATGGGAAGTCTAGGACGTCTGGGACGCTAGGGACATATGTGGCATCTGGGACATATGGGACGTTAAGGACATATGGGACATCTGGGACGTCTGGAACGTTAGGGACATATAGGGCATCTAGGACGTCTGGGACGTTAGGGACATATGGAACATCTAGGACATCTGAGACGTCTGCGACGTTTGGGAAGTCAGGGATGTCTGGGACGTCTGGGACGTTAGGGACAAATGGGACATTTGAGACGCCTGGGACGTTATTGATATATAGGACATCTAGGACGTCTAGGACGTCTTGGACGTTAGGGACATAGACATCTGGGACGTCTGGTACGTTAGGGACATATAGGACGTCTAGGACGTCTGGGACGTTAGGGACATACGTGACATCTAGGACGTTTGGGACGGCTGGTACGTTATAGACATATGGAACATCTGGGACGTCTGGGACGTTAGGACATATAGGACATCTAGGACGTCTGGGACGTTAGGGACATATAGGACATCTAGGACGTCTGGGACGTCTGGGACGTTATAGACATATGGGACATCTAGGATGCCTGTGACGTTTGGAACATATAGGACATCTAGGACGTCTGGGACGTTAGGGACATATTGGGCATCTAAGACGTCTGGGACGTTAGGGACATGTGGGACATCTAGGACGTGTGGGACGTCTGGGACGTTAGGGATATATGGGACATCTAAGGCGTCTGGGACGTCTGGGACGTTATTGACATGTTTGACATTTGGGACTTTTGGGACGTTAGGGACATATAGGATATCTAAGACGTCTGAGACGTTAAGGGCATATGGGACATCATGGATGTCTGGGACGTTAGGGATATATAAGACATATAGGACGTCTGGGACGTTAGGTATATATGGGACATCTAGAACGTCTGGGACGTTAGGGACATATGGGACGTCTGGGACGTCTGGGACGTTAGGGACATATGGGACATCTAGGACGCCTAGGACGTTAGGGACATATGGGACGTCTGGGACGTTAGGGACATACGGGACAGCTGGGACGCCTGGGACGGTAGGGACATATGGGACATTTATTACGTCTGGGACGTTAGGGACATATGGAACATCTAGGACGACTGGGACGTCTGGGACGTTAAGGACATATGGGACATCAGGGACGTCTGGGACGTTAAGAACATATAATACATCTGGGACGTCTGGGACGTTAGGAACATATGGGACATCTAGGACGCCTGGGACGTTAGGGACATATGGGACATATAGGACGTCTGGGACGTCTGGGACGTTACGGACATATGAGACATCTGGGACGTCTGGGACGTTAAGAACATATGGGACATCTGGGACGTCTGGGACGTTAGAAACATATGGTACATCTAGGGCGTCTGGGACGTCCGGGAGGTTTGGGACGTTAGGGACATATAGGGTATCTAGGACGTATGAGACGTTAAGAACATATGGGACATCTGGGACGTCTGGGACGTTAGAAACATATGGTACATCTAGGGCGTCTGGGACGTCTGGGAGGTTTGGGACGTTAGGGACATATAGGGTATCTAGGACGTCTGAGACGTTAAGAACATATGGGACATCTGGGACGTCTGGGACGTTAGGGACATACGGGACAGCTGGGACGTCTGGGACGGTAGGGACATATGGGACATTTAGGACATCTGGGACGTTATTGACATATGGGACACATGGGAAGTCTGGGACGCCTGGGACGCTAGGGACATATGTGGCATCTGGGACATATGGGACGTTAAGGACATATGGGACATCTGGGACGTCTGGGACGTTAGGGACATATAGGGCATCTAGGACGTCTGGGACGTTAGGGACATATGGAACATCTAGGACATCTGAGACGTCTGCGACGTTTGGGAAGTCAGGGATGTCTGGGACGTCTGGGACGTTAGGGACATATAGGACGTCTAGGACGTCTGGGACTTTAGGGACATATGTGACATCTAGGACGTCTGGTACGTTATAGACATATTGGACATCTGGGACGTCTGGGACGTTAGGAACATATGGGACATCTAGGACGTCTGGGACGTTAGGGACATGTGGCACATATGGGAAATCTGGGACGTCTGGGACGTCAGGGACATATGGGACACCCGGAACGTTTGGGATGTTAGGGACATGTGGCACATATAGGAAATCTGGGACGTCTTGGACGTTAGATACATACGGGACATCTCGGACGTCTGAGACGTTAGGGACATATGGAACATATGGGACAGCTGAGACGTCTGGGACGTTAGGAACACATGAAACATCTGGGACGTCTGGAACGTTAGGGATATATGGGACATCTAAGACGTCTGGGACGTCAAACACGTTAGGGACATATGGGACATTTAGGACGTCTGGTACGTTATTGACATATGGGACACATGGGAAGTCTAGGACGTCTGGGACGCTAGGGACATATGTGGCATCTGGGACATATGGGACGTTAAGGACATATGGGACATCTGGGACGTCTGGAACGTTAGGGACATATAGGGCATCTAGGACGTCTGGGACGTTAGGGACATATGGAACATCTAGGACATCTGAGACGTCTGCGACGTTTGGGAAGTCAGGGATGTCTGGGACGTCTGGGACGTTAGGGACAAATGGGACATTTGAGACGCCTGGGACGTTAGGGATATATAGGACATCTAGGACGTCTAGGACGTCTTGGACGTTAGGGACATAGACATCTGGGACGTCTGGTACGTTAGGGACATATAGGACGTCTAGGACGTCTGGGACGTTAGGGACATACGTGACATCTAGGACGTTTGGGACGGCTGGTACGTTATAGACATATGGAACATCTGGGACGTCTGGGACGTTAGGACATATAGGACATCTAGGACGTCTGGGACGTTAGGGACATATAGGACATCTAGGACGTCTGGGACGTCTGGGACGTTATAGACATATGGGACATCTAGGATGCCTGTGACGTTTGGAACATATAGGACATCTAGGACGTCTGGGACGTTAGGGACATATTGGGCATCTAAGACGTCTGGGACGTTAGGGACATGTGGGACATCTAGGACGTGTGGGACGTCTGGGACGTTAGGGATATATGGGACATCTAAGGCGTCTGGGACGTCTGGGACGTTATTGACATGTTTGACATTTGGGACTTTTGGGACGTTAGGGACATATAGGATATCTAAGACGTCTGAGACGTTAAGGGCATATGGGACATCATGGATGTCTGGGACGTTAGGGATATATAAGACATATAGGACGTCTGGGACGTTAGGAATATATGGGACATCTAGAACGTCTGGGACGTTAGGGACATATGGGACGTCTGGGACGTCTGGGACGTTAGGGACATATGGGACATCTAGGACGCCTAGGACGTTAGGGACATATGGGACAGCTGGGACGTCTGGGACGGTAGGGACATATGGGACATTTATTACGTCTGGGACGTTAGGGACATATGGAACATCTAGGACGACTGGGACGTCTGGGACGTTAAGGACATATGGGACATCAGGGACGTCTGGGACGTTAAGAACATATAATACATCTGGGACGTCTGGGACGTTAGGAACATATGGGACATCTAGGACGCCTGGGACGTTAGGGACATATGGGACATATAGGACGTCTGGGACGTCTGGGACGTTACGGACATATGAGACATCTGGGACGTCTGGGACGTTAAGAACATATGGGACATCTGGGACGTCTGGGACGTTAGAAACATATGGTACATCTAGGGCGTCTGGGACGTCCGGGAGGTTTGGGACGTTAGGGACATATAGGGTATCTAGGACGTCTGAGACGTTAAGAACATATGGGACATCTGGGACGTCTGGGACGTTAGAAACATATGGTACATCTAGGGCGTCTGGGACGTCTGGGAGGTTTGGGACGTTAAGGACATATAGGGTATCTAGGACGTCTGAGACGTTAAGAACATATGGGACATCTGGGACGTCTGGGACGTTAGGGACATACGGGACAGCTGGGACGTCTGGGACGGTAGGGACATATGGGACATTTATTACGTCTGGGACGTTAGGGACATATTTAACATCTAGGACGTCTGGGACATCTGGGACTTTAGGGACATATGGGACATCTAGGACGCCTGGGACGTTAGGGACATATGGGACGTCTGGGACGTCTGGGACGTTAAGGACATATGGGACATCAGGGACGTCTGGGACGTTAAGAACATATAATACATCTGGGACGTCTGGGACGTTAAGGACATATGGGACATCAGGGACGTCTGGGACGTTAAGAACATATAATACATCTGGGACGTCTGGGACGTTAGGAATATATGAGACATCTAAAACGTCTGAAACGTCTGGGTCGTTAGGGACATACGGGACAGCTGGGACGTCTGGGACGATAGGGACAAATGGGACATTTATTACGTCTGGGACGTTAGTGATGTATGTGACATCTGGGACGTCTGGGACGTCTGGGAAGTTAGGGACATATGGGACATCTAGGTCGCCTAGGACGTTAGGGACATACGGAACATGTGGGACGTCTGGGACGTCTGGGACGTTAGGGACATATGGGACATCCGGGACGTCTGGGACGTTAAGAACATATGGGACGTATGGGACGTTAGGGATATATAGGACATCTAGTACGTCTGGGACGTTAGGAACATATGGGACATCTAGGACATCTGAGACGTCTGCGACGTTTGGGAGGTCTGGGACATCTGGGACGTCTGGGACGTTTGGGACATATGGAACATCTAGAACGTCTACGACGTTAGGGACATATGGGACATCTGGGACGTCTGGGACGTTTGGGACATATGGAACATCTAGGACGTCTGGGACGTTAGGGACATATGGGACATATGGGACATCTAGGACATCTGAGACGTCTGCAACGTTTGGGAAGTCTGGGATATCTGGGACGTCTAGCACGTCTGGGACGTTTGGGACATGTGGAACATCTAGGACGTCTAAGACGTTAGGGACATATGGGACATATGGGAAATCTGGGACGTCTGGGACGCTAGGGACATATGGGTCATCTGGGACGTCTGAGACGTTAGGGACATATAGAACATATGGGACATCTGAGACGTCTGGGACGTTAGGGACACATGGGACATCTGGGACGTCTGGAACGTTAGGGATATACGGGACACATGGGACGTCTGGAACGTCTGGGACGTTCGGGACATATGGGACATCTAGGACGTCTGGGACGTTAGAGACATATGGGACACATGGGACGTCTGGGACGTCTGGGACGTTAGGGACATATGGGGCATCTGGAACGTATGGGACGTTAATGACATATAGGACTTCTAGGACATCTAAAACGTCTGCGACGTTTGGGAAGTCTGGGATATCTGGGACGTTTTGGACGTCTGGGACGTTAGGGACATTTGGAACACCTGGGACGTCTGGGACGTTAGAGACATATGGGACATCGGGGACGTCTGGGACGTTAGGGACATATGTGACATCTAGGACGTCTGGGACGGCTGGTACGTTATAGACATATTGGACATCTGGGACGTCTGGGACGGCTAGTACGTTATAGACATATGGGACATCTGGGACGTCTGGGACGTTAGGGACAAATAGGACGTCTAGGACGTTTGGCACTTTAGGGACATATGTGACATCTAGGACGTCTGGGACGTCTGGGACGTTATAGACATATTGGACATCTGGGACGTCTGGGACGTTAGGGACATATGGGACATCTAGGACGTCTGGGACGTTAGGGACATGTGGCACATATGGAAAATCTGGGACGTCTGGGACGTCAGGGACATATGGGACATCTGGGACGTTTGGGATGTTAGGGACATGTGGCACATATGAGAAATCTGGAACGTCTGGGACGTTAGATACATACGGGACATCTGGGACGTCTGAGACGTTAGGGACATATGGAACATATGGGACAGCTGAGACGTCTGGGACGTTAGGGACACATGGGACATCTAGGACGTCTGGAACGTTAGGGATATATGGGACATCTAAGACGTCTGGGACGTCAAGCACGTTAGGGACATATGGAACATTTAGGACGTCTGGGACGTTAGGGACATATGGGACACATGGGACGTCTGAGACGTCTGGGACGTTAGGGACATATAGGGCATCTAGGACGTCTGGGACGTTAGGGACATATGGAACATCTAGGACATCTGAGACGTCTGCGACGTTTGGGAAGTCAGGGATGTCTGGGACGTCTGGGACGTTAGGGACATATAGGGCATCTAGGACGTCTTGGACGTTAGGGACATATGGAACACCTGGGACGTCTGGGACGTTAGAGACATATGGGACATCGGGGACGTCTGGGACGTCTGGGACGTTAGGGACATATGTGACATCTAGGACGTCTGGGACGGCTGGTCGTTATAGACATGTGGGACATCTAGGACGTCTGGGACGTTAGGGACATATAGGACGTCTAGGACGTCTGGGACTTTAGGGACATATGTGACATCTAGGACGTCTGGGACGGCTGGTACGTTATAGACATATTGGACATCTGGGACGTCTGGGACGTTAGGAACATATGGGACACATGGGACGTCTGGGACGTCTGGGACGTTAGGGACATATGGGGCATCTGGAACGTATGGGACGTTAATGACATATAGGACTTCTAGGACATCTAAAACGTCTGCGACGTTTGGGAAGTCTGGGATATCTGGGACGTTTTGGACGTCTGGGACGTTAGGGACATATGGAACACCTGGGACGTCTTGGACGTTAGAGACATATGGGACATCGGGGACGTCTGGGACGTTAGGGACATATGTGACATCTAGGACGTCCGGGACGGCTGGTACGTTATAGACATATTGGACATCTGGGACGTCTGGGACGGCTAGTACGTTATAGACATATGGGACATCTGGGACGTCTGGAACGTTAGGGACAAATAGGACGTCTAGGACGTTTGGCACTTTAGGGACATATGTGACATCTAGGACGTCTGGGACGTCTGGGACGTTATAGACATATTGGACATCTGGGACGTCTGGTACGTTAGGGACATATGGGACATCTAGGACGTCTGGGACGTTAGGGACATGTGGCACATATGGAAAATCTGGGACGTCTGGGACGTCAGGGACATATGGGACATCTGGGACGTTTGGGATGTTAGGGACATGTGGCACATATGAGAAATCTTGATCGTCTGGGACGTTAGATACATACGGGACATCTGGGACGTCTGAGACGTTAGGGACATATGGAACATATGGGACAGCTGAGACGTCTGGGACGTTAGGGACATATGTGGCATCTGGGACATATGGGACGTTAAGGACATATGGGACATCTGGGACGTTTGGGATGTTAGGAACATGTGGCACATATGGGAAATCTGGGACGTCTGGGACGTTAGATACATACGGGACATCTCGGACGTCTGAGACGTTAGGGACATATGGAACATATGGGACAGCTGAGACGTCTGGGACGTTAGGGACACATGGGACATCTGGGACGTCTGGAACGTTAGGGATATATGGGACATCTAAGACGTCTGGGACGTCAAGCACGTTAGGGACATATGGGACATTTAGGACATCTGGGACGTTATTGACATATGGGACACATGGGAAGTCTGGGACGCCTGGGACGCTAGGGACATATGTGGCATCTGGGACATATGGGACGTTAAGGACATATGGGACATCTGGGACGTCTGGGACGTTAGGGACATATAGGGCATCTAGGACGTCTGGGACGTTAGGGACATATGGAACATCTAGGACATCTGAGACGTCTGCGACGTTTGGGAAGTCAGGGATGTCTGGGACGTCTGGGACGTTAGGGACATATAGGACGTCTAGGACGTCTGGGACTTTAGGGACATATGTGACATCTAGGACGTCTGGTACGTTATAGACATATTGGACATCTGGGACGTCTGGGACGTTAGGAACATATGGGACATCTAGGACGTCTGGGACGTTAGGGACATGTGGCACATATGGGAAATCTGGGACGTCTGGGACGTCAGGGACATATGGGACACCCGGAACGTTTGGGATGTTAGGGACATGTGGCACATATAGGAAATCTGGGACGTCTTGGACGTTAGATACATACGGGACATCTCGGACGTCTGAGACGTTAGGGACATATGGAACATATGGGACAGCTGAGACGTCTGGGACGTTAGGAACACATGAAACATCTGGGACGTCTGGAACGTTAGGGATATATGGGACATCTAAGACGTCTGGGACGTCAAGCACGTTAGGGACATATGGGACATTTAGGACGTCTGGGACGTTATTGACATATGGGACACATGGGAAGTCTAGGACGTCTGGGACGCTAGGGACATATGGGACATCTGGGACGTCTGGAACGTTAGGGACATATAGGGCATCTAGGACGTCTGGGACGTTAGGGACATATGGAACATCTAGGACATCTGAGACGTCTGCGACGTTTGGGAAGTCAGGGATGTCTGGGACGTCTGGGACGTTAGGGACAAATGGGACATTTGAGACGCCTGGGACGTTAGGGATATATAGGACATCTAGGACGTCTAGGACGTCTTGGACGTTAGGGACATAGACATCTGGGACGTCTGGTACGTTAGGGACATATAGGACGTCTAGGACGTCTGGGACGTTAGGGACATACGTGACATCTAGGACGTTTGGGACGGCTGGTACGTTATAGACATATGGAACATCTGGGACGTCTTGGACGTTAGGACATATAGGACATCTAGGACGTCTGGGACGTTAGGGACATATAGGACATCTAGGACGTCTGGGACGTCTGGGACGTTATAGACATATGGGACATCTAGGATGCCTGTGACGTTTGGAACATATAGGACATCTAGGACGTCTGGGACGTTAGGGACATATTGGGCATCTAAGACGTCTGGACGTTAGGGACATGTGGGACATCTAGGACGTGTGGGACGTCTGGGACGTTAGGGATATATGGGACATCTAAGGCGTCTGGGACGTCTGGGACGTTATTGACATGTTTGACATTTGGGACTTTTGGGACGTTAGGGACATATAGGATATCTAAGACGTCTGAGACGTTAAGGGCATATGGGACATCATGGATGTCTGGGACGTTAGGGATATATAAGACATATAGGACGTCTGGGACGTTAGGAATATATGGGACATCTAGAACGTCTGGGACGTTAGGGACATATGGGACGTCTGGGACGTCTGGGACGTTAGGGACATATGGGACATCTAGGACGCCTAGGACGTTAGGGACATATGGGACGTCTGGGACGTTAGGGACATATGGGACATTTATTACGTCTGGGACGTTAGGGACATATGGAACATCTAGGACGTCTGGGACGTTAGGGACATGTGGCACATATGGAAAATCTGGGACGTCTGGGACGTCAGGGACATATGGGACATCTGGGACGTTTGGGATGTTAGGGACATGTGGCACATATGAGAAATCTGGAACGTCTGGGACGTTAGATACATACGGGACATCTGGGACGTCTGAGACGTTAGGGACATATGGAACATATGGGACAGCTGAGACGTCTGGACGTTAGGGACACATGGGACATCTGGGACGTCTGGAACGTTAGGGATATATGGGACATCTAAGACGTCTGGGACGTCAAGCACGTTAGGGACATATGGAACATTTAGGACGTCTGGGACGTTAGGGACATATGGGACACATGGGACGTCTGGGACGTCTGGGACGTTAGGGACATATAGGGCATCTAGGACGTCTGGGACGTTAGGGACATATGGAACATCTAGGACATCTGAGACGTCTGCGACGTTTGGGAAGTCAGGGATGTCTGGGACGTCTGGGACGTTAGGGATATATAGGGCATCTAGGACGTCTTGGACGTTAGGGACATATGAAACACCTGGGACGTCTGGGACGTTAGAGACATATGGGACATCGGGGACGTCTGGGACGTCTGGGACGTTAGGGACATATGTGACATCTAGGACGTCTGGGACGGCTGGTCGTTATAGACATGTGGGACATCTAGGACGTCTGGGACGTTAGGGACATATAGGACGTCTAGGACGTCTGGGACTTTAGGGACATATGTGACATCTAGGACGTCTGGGACGGCTGGTACGTTATAGACATATTGGACATCTGGGACGTCTGAGACGTTAGGAACATATGGGACACATGGGACGTCTGGGACGTCTGGGACGTTAGGGACATATGGGGCATCTGGAACGTATGGGACGTTAATGACATATAGGACTTCTAGGACATCTAAAACGTCTGCGACGTTTGGAAGTCTGGGATATCTGGGACGTTTTGGACGTCTGGGACGTTAGGGACATATGGAACACCTGGGACGTCTTGGACGTTAGAGACATATGGGACATCGGGGACGTCTGGGACGTTAGGGACATATGTGACATCTAGGACGTCCGGGACGGCTGGTACGTTATAGACATATTGGACATCTGGGACGTCTGGGACGGCTAGTACGTTATAGACATATGGGACATCTGGGACGTCTGGAACGTTAGGGACAAATAGGACGTCTAGGACGTTTGGCACTTTAGGGACATATGTGACATCTAGGACGTCTGGGACGTCTGGGACGTTATAGACATATTGGACATCTGGGACGTCTGGGACGTTAGGGACATATGGGACATCTAGGACGTCTGGGACGTTAGGGACATGTGGCACATATGGAAAATCTGGGACGTCTGGGACGTCAGGGACATATGGGACATCTGGGACGTTTGGGATGTTAGGGACATGTGGCACATATGAGAAATCTTGATCGTCTGGGACGTTAGATACATACGGGACATCTGGGACGTCTGAGACGTTAGGGACATATGGAACATATGGGACAGCTGAGACGTCTGGGACGTTAGGGACATATGTGGCATCTGGGACATATGGGACGTTAAAGACATATGGGACATCTGGGACGTTTGGGATGTTAGGAACATGTGGCACATATGGGAAATCTGGGACGTCTGGGACGTTAGATACATACGGGACATCTCGGACGTCTGAGACGTTAGGGACATATCATACGGGACATCTCGGACGTCTGAGACGTTAGGGACATATGGAACATATGGGACAGCTGAGACGTCTGGGACGTTAGGGACACATGGGACATCTGGGACGTCTGGAACGTTAGGGATATATGGGACATCTAAGACGTCTGGGACGTCAAGCACGTTAGGGACATATGGGACATTTAGGACATCTGGGACGTTATTGACATATGGGACACATGGGAAGTCTGGGACGCCTGGGACGCTAGGGACATATGTGGCATCTGGGACATATGGGACGTTAAGGACATATGGGACATCTGGGACGTCTGGGACGTTAGGGATATATAAAGCATCTAGGACGTCTGGGACGTTAGGGACATATGGAACATCTAGGACATCTGAGACGTCTGCGACGTTTGGGAAGTCAGGGATGTCTGGGACGTCTGGGACGTTAAGGACATATAGGACGTCTAGGACGTCTGGGACTTTAGGGACATATGTGACATCTAGGACGTCTGGTACGTTATAGACATATTGGACATCTGGGACGTCTGGGACGTTAGGAACATATGGGACATCTAGGACGTCTGGGACGTTAGGGACATGTGGCACATATGGGAAATCTGGGACGTCTGGGACGTCAGGGACATATGGGACACGCGGAACGTTTGGGATGTTAGGGACATGTGGCACATATAGGAAATCTGGGACGTCTTGGACGTTAGATACATACGGGACATCTCGGACGTCTGAGACGTTAGGGACATATGGAACATATGGGACAGCTGAGACGTCTGCGACGTTTGGGAAGTCAGGGATGTCTGGGACGTCTGGGACGTTAGGGACAAATGGGACATTTGAGACGCCTGGGACGTTAGGGATATATAGGACATCTAGGACGTCTAGGACGTCTTGGACGTTAGGGACATAGACATCTGGGACGTCTGGTACGTTAGGGACATATAGGACGTCTAGGACGTCTGGGACGTTAGGGACATATGGAACATCTAGGACATCTGAGACGTCTGCGACGTTTGGGAAGTCAGGGATGTCTGGGACGTCTGGGACGTTAGGGACAAATGGGACATTTGAGACGCCTGGGACGTTAGGGATATATAGGACATCTAGGACGTCTAGGACGTCTTGGACGTTAGGGACATAGACATCTGGGACGTCTGGTACGTTAGGGACATATAGGACGTCTAGGACGTCTGGGACGTTAGGGACATACGTGACATCTAGGACGTTTGGGACGGCTGGTACGTTATAGACATATGGAACATCTGGGACGTCTGGGACGTTAGGACATATAGGACATCTAGGACGTCTGGGACGTTAGGGACATATGGAACATCTAGGACATCTGAGACGTCTGCGACGTTTGGGAAGTCAGGGATGTCTGGGACGTCTGGGACGTTAGGGACAAATGGGACATTTGAGACGCCTGGGACGTTAGGGATATATAGGACATCTAGGAAGTCTGGGACGCCTGGGACGCTAGGGACATATGTGGCATCTGGGACATATGGGACGTTAAGGACATATGGGACATCTGGGACGTCTGGAACGTTAGGGACATATAGGGCATCTAGGACGTCTGGGACGTTAGGGACATATGGAACATCTAGGACATCTGAGACGTCTGCGACGTTTGGGAAGTCAGGGATGTCTGGGACGTCTGGGACGTTAGGGACAAATGGGACATTTGAGACGCCTGGGACGTTAGGGATATATAGGACATCTAGGACGTCTAGGACGTCTTGGACGTTAGGGACATAGACATCTGGGACGTCTGGTACGTTAGGGACATATAGGACGTCTAGGACGTCTGGGACGTTAGGGACATACGTGACATCTAGGACGTTTGGGACGGCTGGTACGTTATAGACATATGGAACATCTGGGACGTCTGGGACGTTAGGACATATAGGACATCTAGGACGTCTGGGACGTTAGGGACATATAGGACATCTAGGACGTCTGGGACGTCTGGGACGTTATAGACATATGGGACATCTAGGATGCCTGTGACGTTTGGAACATATAGGACATCTAGGACGTCTGGGAAGTTAGGGACATATTGGGCATCTAAGACGTCTGGGACGTTAGGGATATATGGGACATCTAAGGCGTCTGGGACGTCTGGGACGTTATTGACATGTTTGACATTTGGGACTTTTGGGACGTTAGGGACATATAGGATATCTAAGACGTCTGAGACGTTAAGGGCATATGGGACATCATGGATGTCTGGGACGTTAGGGATATATAAGACATATAGGACGTCTGGGACGTTAGGAATATATGGGACATCTAGAACGTCTGGGACGTTAGGGACATATGGGACGTCTGGGACGTCTGGGACGTTAGGGACATATGGGACATCTAGGACGCCTAGGACGTTAGGGACATATGGGACGTCTGGGACGTTAGGGACATACGGGACAGCTGGGACGTCTGGGACGGTAGGGACATATGGGACATTTATTACGTCTGGGACGTTAGGGACATATGGAACATCTAGGACGACTGGGACGTCTGGGACGTTAAGGACATATGGGACATCAGGGACGTCTGGGACGTTAAGAACATATAATACATCTGGGACGTCTGGGACGTTAGGAACATATGGGACATCTAGGACGCCTGGGACGTTAGGGACATATGGGACATATAGGACGTCTGGGACGTCTGGGACGTTACGGACATATGAGACATCTGGGACGTCTGGGACGTTAAGAGCATATGGGACATCTGGGACGTCTGGGACGTTAGAAACATATGGTACATCTAGGGCGTCTGGGACGTCCGGGAGGTTTGGGACGTTAGGGACATATAGGGTATCTAGGACATCTGAGACGTTAAGAACATATGGGACATCTGGGACGTCTGGGACGTTAGAAACATATGGTACATCTAGGGCGTCTGGGACGTCTGGGAGGTTTGGGACGTTAGGGACATATAGGGTATCTAGGACGTCTGAGACGTTAAGAACATATGGGACATCTGGGACGTCTGGGACGTTAGGGACATACGGGACAGCTGGGACGTCTGGGACGGTAGGGACATATGGGACATTTATTACGTCTGGGACGTTAGGGACATATTTAACATCTAGGACGTCTGGGACATCTGGGACTTTAGGGACATATGGGACATCTAGGACGCCTGGGACGTTAGGGACATATGGGACATATGGGACGTCTGGGACGTCTGGGACGTTAAGGACATATGGGACATCAGGGACGTCTGGGACGTTAAGAACATATAATACATCTGGGACGTCTGGGACGTTAGGAACATATGGGACATCTAGGACGCCTGGGACGTTAGGGACATATGGGACATATAGGACGTCTGGGACGTCTGGGACGTTACGGACATATGAGACATCTGGGACGTCTGGGACGTTAAGAACATATGGGACATCTGGGACGTCTGGGACGTTAAAAACATATGGTACATCTAGGGCGTCTGGGACGTCTGGGAGGTTTGGGACGTTAGGGACATATAGGGTATCTAGGACGTCTGAGACGTTAAGAACATATGGGACATCTGGGACGTCTGGGACGTTAGGGACATATAGGGCATCTAGAACGCCTGGGACGTTATGCATATATGGGACATCTAGGACGTCTGGGACGTTAGGAATATGTGGGACATCTAAAACTTCTGGGACGTCTGGGTCGTTAGGGACATATAGGGCATCTAGAACGCCTGGGACGTTATGCATATATGGGACATCTAGGACGTCTGGGACGTTAGGAATATGTGGGACATCTAAAACTTCTGGGACGTCTGGGTCGTTAGGGACATACGGGACAGCCGGGACGTCTGGGACGATAGGGACAAATGGGACATTTATTACGTCTGGGACGTTAGGGACATATGGGACATCTAGGACGCCTAGGACGTTAGGGAAATATGGAACATGTGGGACGTCTGGGACGTCTGGGACGTTAGGGACATATGGGACATCCGGGACGTCTGGGACGTTAAGAACATATGGGACATCTGGGACGTATGGAACGTTAGGAATATATAGGACATCTAGGACATCTGAGACGTCTGCGACATTTGG
The DNA here is from genome assembly GCA_940337035.1 of Agriotes lineatus. Taxonomy (NCBI): domain Eukaryota; kingdom Metazoa; phylum Arthropoda; class Insecta; order Coleoptera; family Elateridae; genus Agriotes; species Agriotes lineatus. The sequence goes on along the minus strand of CALNHX010002894.1, from coordinate 100,659 downwards.
GAAGTCTGGGATATCTGGGACGTCTGGGACGTCTGGGACGTTTGGGACATATGGAACATTTAGAACGTCTGCGACGTTAGGGACATATGGGACATCTGGGACGTCTGGGACGTTAGGGACAAATGGGACATCTGGGACGTCTAGAACGTCTGGGACATTTGGGACATATTGAACATCTAGGACGTCTGGGACGTTAGGGACATATGGGACATATGGGACATCTAGGACATCTGAGACGTCTGCGACGTTTAGGAAGTCTGGGATATCTGGGACGTCTGGGACGTCTGGGACATTAGGGACATATGGGACATCTAGGACGTCTGGGACGTCTGGGACGTTAGAGACATATGGGACATCTAGTACGCCTGGGAAGTTAGAGACATATGGGACATATGGGACGTCTGGGACGTCTGGGACGTTAAGGACATATGGGACATTAGTAACGTCTGGGACGTTAAAAACATGTGGTACATCTGGGACGTTTGGGACGTTAGGAACATATGGGACATCTAGGACGCCTGGGACGTTAGGGACATATGGGACATATAGGACGTCTGGGACATATAGGACGTCTGGGACGTCTGGGACCTTAGGGACATATGAGACATCTGAGACGTCTGGGACGTTAAGAACATATGGGACATCTGGGACGTCTGGGACGTTAAGAACATATGGTACATCTTGGGCGTCGGGGACGTCTGGGACGTTTGGGACGTTAGGGACATATAGGGTATCTAGGACGTCTGAGACGTTAAGGGCATATGGGACATCATGGACGTCTAGGACGTTATGCATATATGGGACATCTAGGACGTCTGGGACGTTAGAAATATATGGGACATCTAGAACGTCTGAGACGTCTGGGTCGTTAGGGACATACGGGACAGCTAGGACGTCTGGGACGATAGGGACAAATGGGACATTTATTACGTCTGGGACGTTAGGGATATATGGGACATCTAGGACGTCTGGAACGTCTGGGAAGTTAGGGACATATGGGACATCTAGGACGCCTAGGACGTTAGGGACATAGGAAACATGTGGGACGTCTGGGACGTCTGGGACGTTAGGGACATATTGGAAATCCGGGACGTCTGGGACGTTAAGAACATATGGGACATCTGGGACGTATGGGACGTTAGGGACCTATAGGACATCTAGGACGTCTGGGACTTTAGGAACATTTGGGACATCTAGGACATCTGAGACGTCTGCGACGTTTGGGAAGTCTGGGACATCTGGGACGTCTGGGACGTCTGGGACGTTTGGGACATATGGAACATCTAGAACGTCTGGGACGTTAGGGACATATGGGACATCTAGGACATCTGGGACGTCTGGGACGTTAGGAACATATGGGACTTCTAAGACGTCTGGGATGTTGAAGACATATGGAACATCTAGGACGTCTGGGACGTAAGGGACATCAAAGACGTCTGGGACGTTTGAGACGGTAGGGACATATGGGACATCTAGGACGTTTGATACGTTAGAGAAATATGGGACATCTAAGAATTCTGGAACGTTGGGAACATGTGGGACATCTACGACGTCTGGGACGTTAGGGACATGTGGGACATCTAGGACGTCTGGGACGTCTGGGACGTTAGGGACATATGGGACATCTAGGACGCCTGGGACGTTAAGGACGTATGGTACATATGGGACGTCTGGGATGTCTGGGACGTTAGGGACATACGGGACAGCTGGGACGTCTGGGACGGTAGGAACATATGGGACATTTATTACGTCTGGGACGTTAGGGACATATGGGACATCTAGGACATCTGGGACGTCTGGGACGTTAGGGACATATGGGACATCTAGGACGCCTGGGACGTTAGGAACATATGGGGCATATGGGACGTCTGGTACGTTAGGAACATATGGGACATCTAGGACGCCTGGGACGTTAGGGACATATGGGACATATAGGACGTCTGGGACGTCTGGGACGTTAGGGACATATGGGACATTTGGGACGTCTGGGACGTTAAGAACATAATTATGGTACATCTGAGACGTTTGGGACGTTAGGAACATATGGGACATCTAGGACGCCTGGGACGTTAGGGACATATGGGACATATAGGACGTCTGGGACGTCTGGGACGTTAGGGACATATGGGACATTTGGGACGTCTGGGACGTTAAGAACATATGGTACATCTAGGGCGTCTGGGACGTTAGGAATATATGAGACATCTAAAACGTCTGAAACGTCTGGGTCGTTAGGGACATACGGGACAGCTGGGACGTCTGGGACTATAGGGACAAATGGGTCATTTATTACGTCTATGACGTTAGTGATGTATGGGACATCTAGGACGTCTGGGACGTCTGGGAAGTTAGGGACATATGGGACATCTAGGACGCCTAGGACGTTAGGGACATACGGAACATGTGGGACGTCTGGGACGTCTGGGACGTTAGGGACATATGGAACATCCGGGACGTCTGGGACGTTAAGAACATATGGGACGTATGGGATGTTAGGGATATATAGGACATCTAGGACGTCTGGGACGTTAGGAACATATGGGACATCTAGGACATCTGAGACGTCTGCGACGTTTGGGAGGTCTGGGACATCTGGGACGTCTGGGACGTCTGGGACGTTTGGGACATATGGAACATCTAGAACGTCTACGACGTTAGGGACATATGGGACATCTGGGACGTCTGGGACGTTTGGGACATATGGAACATCTAGGACGTCTGGGACGTTAGGGACATATGGGACATATGGGACATCTAGGACGCCTAGGACGTTAGGGACATACGGAACATGTGGGACGTCTGGGACGTCTGGGACGTTAGGGACATATGGGACATCCGGGACGTCTGGGACGTTAAGAACATATGGGACGTATGGGACGTTAGGGATATATAGGACATCTAGGACGTCTGGGACGTTAGGAACATATGGGACATCTAGGACATCTGAGACGTCTGCGACGTTTGGGAGGTCTGGGACATCTGGGACGTCTGGGACGTCTGGGACGTTTGGGACATATGGAACATCTAGAACGTCTACGACGTTAGGGACATATGGGACATCTGGGACGTCTGGGACGTTTGGGACATGTGGAACATCTAGGACGTCTAAGACGTTAGGGACATATGGGACATATGGGAAATCTGGGACGTCTGGGACGCTAGGGACATATGGGTCATCTGGGACGTCTGAGACGTTAGGGACATATAGAACATATGGGACATCTGAGACGTCTGGGACGTTAGGGACACATGGGACATCTGGGACTTCTGGAACGTTAGGGATATATGGGACATCTAGGACGTCTGGGACGTTAGAGACATATGGGACACATGGGACGTCTGGGACGTCTGGGACGTTAGGGACATATGGGGCATCTGGAACGTATGGGACGTTAATGACATATAGGACTTCTAGGACATCTAAAACGTCTGCGACGTTTGGGAAGTCTGAGATATCTGGGACGTTTTGGACGTCTGGGACGTTAGGGACATATGGAACACCTGGGACGTCTGGGACGTTAGAGACATATGGGACATCGGGGACGTCTGGGACGTTAGGGACATATGTGACATCTAGGACGTCTGGGACGGCTGGTACGTTATAGACATATTGGACATCTGGGACGTCTGGGACGGCTAGTACGTTATAGACATATGGGACATCTGGGGCGTCTGGGACGTCTGGGAGGTTTGGGACGTTAGGGACATATAGGGTATCTAGGACGTCTGAGACGTTAAGAACATATGGGACATCTGGGACGTCTGGGACGTTAGGGACATATAGGGCATCTAGAACGCCTGGGACGTTATGCATATATGGGACATCTAGGACGTCTGGGACGTTAGGAATATGTGGGACATCTAAAACTTCTGGGACGTCTGGGTCGTTAGGGACATATAGGGCATCTAGAACGCCTGGGACGTTATGCATATATGGGACATCTAGGACGTCTGGGACGTTAGGAATATGTGGGACATCTAAAACTTCTGGGACGTCTGGGTCGTTAGGGACATACGGGACAGCCGGGACGTCTGGGACGATAGGGACAAATGGGACATTTATTACGTCTGGGACGTTAGGGAGATATGGGACATCTAGGACGCCTAGGACGTTAGGGAAATATGGAACATGTGGGACGTCTGGGACGTCTGGGACGTTAGGGACATATGGGACATCCGGGACGTCTGGGACGTTAAGAACATATGGGACATCTGGGACGTATGGAACGTTAGGAATATATAGGACATCTAGGACATCTGAGACGTCTGCGACGTTTGGGAAGTCTGGGATATCTGGGACGTCTGGTACGTCTGGGACGTTTGGGACATATGGAACATTTAGAACGTCTGCGACGTTAGGGACATATGGGACATCTGGGACGTCTGGGACGTTAGGGACAAATGGGACATCTGGGACGTCTAGAACGTCTGGGACATTTGGGACATATGGAACATCTAGGACGTCTGGGACGTTAGGGACATATGGGACATATGGGACATCTAGGACATCTGAGACGTCTGCGACGTTTAGGAAGTCTGGGATATCTGGGACGTCTGGGACGTCTGGGACGTCTGGGACATTAGGGACATATGGGACATCTAGGACGTCTGGGACGTCTGGGACGTTAGAGACATATGGGACATCTAGGACGCCTGGGAAGTTAGAGACATATGGGACATATGGGACGTCTGGGACGTCTGGGACGTTAAGGACATATGGGACATTAGGGACGTCTGGGACGTTAAAAACATATGGTACATCTGGGACGTTTGGGACGTTAGGAACATATGGGACATCTAGGACGCCTGGGACGTTAGGGACATATGGGACATATAGGACGTCTGGGACATATAGGACGTCTGGGACGTCTGGGACCTTAGGGACATATGAGACATCTGAGACGTCTGGGACGTTAAGAACATATGGGACATCTGGGACGTCTGGGACGTTAAGAACATATGGTACATCTTGGGCGTCGGGGACGTCTGGGACGTTTGGGACGTTAGGGACATATAGGGTATCTAGGACGTCTGAGACGTTAAGGGCATATGGGACATCATGGACGTCTGGGACGTTATGCATATATGGGACATCTAGGACGTCTGGGACGTTAGAAATATATGGGACATCTAGAACGTCTAAGACGTCTGGGTCGTTAGGGACATACGGGACAGCTGGGACGTCTGGGACGATAGGGACAAATGGGACATTTATTACGTCTGGGACGTTAGGGATATATGGGACATCTAGGACGTCTGGAACGTCTGGGAAGTTAGGGACATATGGGACATCTAGGACGCCTAGGACGTTAGGGACATAGGAAACATGTGGGACGTCTGGGTCGTCTGGGACGTTAGGGACATATTGGAAATCCGGGACGTCTGGGACGTTAAGAACATATGGGACATCTGGGACGTATGGGACGTTAGGGACCTATAGGACATCTAGGACGTCTGGGACTTTAGGAACATTTGGGACATCTAGGACATCTGAGACGTCTGCGACGTTTGGGAAGTCTGGGACATCTGGGACGTCTGGGACGTCTGGGACGTTTGCGACATATGGAACATCTAGAACGTCTGGGACGTTAGGGACATATGGGACATCTAGGACATCTGGGACGTCTGGGACGTTAGGAACATATGGGACTTCTAAGACGTCTGGGATGTTGAAGACATATGGAACATCTAGGACGTCTGGGACGTAAGGGACATCAAAGACGTGTGGGACGTTTGAGACGGTAGGGACATATGGGACATCTAGGACGTTTGATACGTTAGAGAAATATGGGACATCTAAGAATTCTGGAACGTTGGAACATGTGGGACATCTACGACGTCTGGGACGTTAGGGACATGTGGGACATCTAGGACGTCTGGGACGTCTGGGACGTTAGAGACATATGGGACATCTAGGACGCCTGGGACGTTAAGGACGTATGGTACATATGGGACGTCTGGGATGTCTGGGACGTTAGGGACATACGGGACAGCTGGGACGTCTGGGACGGTAGGAACATATGGGACATTTATTACGTCTGGGACGTTAGGGACATATGGGACATCTAGGACGTCTGGGACATCTGGGACGTTAGGGACATATGGGACATCTAGGACGCCTGGGACGTTAGGAACATATGGGGCATATGGGACGTCTGGTACGTTAGGAACATATGGGACATCTAGGACGCCTGGGACGTTAGGGACATATGGGACATATAGGACGTCTGGGACGTCTGGGACGTTAGGGACATATGGGACATTTGGGACGTCTGGGACGTTAAGAACATATGGGACATCTGGGACGTCTGGGACGTTAAGAGCATATGGTACATCTGAGACGTTTGGGACGTTAGGAACATATGGGACATCTAGGACGCCTGGGACGTTAGGGACATATGGGACATATAGGACGTCTGGGACGTCTGGGACGTTAGGGACATATGGGACATTTGGGACGTCTGGGACGTTAAGAACATATGGTACATCTAGGGCGTCTGGGACGTTTGGGACGTTAGGGACATTTAGGGTATCTAGGACGTCTGAGACGTTAAGGGCATATGGGACATCATGGACGTCTGGGACGTTATGAATATATGGGACATCTAGGACGTCTGGGACGTTAGGAATATATGAGACATCTAAAACGTCTGAAACGTCTGGGTCGTTAGGGACATACGGGACAGCTGGGACGTCTGGGACGATAGGGACAAATGGGACATTTATTACGTCTGGGACGTTAGTGATGTATGGGACATCTGGGACGTCTGGGACGTCTGGGAAGTTAGGGACATATGGGACATCTAGGTCGCCTAGGACGTTAGGGACATACGGAACAAGTGGGACGTCTGGGACGTCTGGGACGTTAGGGACATATGGGACATCCGGGACGTCTGGGACGTTAAGAACATATGGGACGTATGGGACGATAGGGATATATAGGACATCTAGGACGTCTGGGACGTTAGGGACATATGGGACATATGGGACATCTAGGACGCCTAGGACGTTAGGGACATACGGAACATGTGGGACGTCTGGGACGTCTGGGACGTTAGGGACATATGGGACATCCGGGACGTCTGGGACGTTAAGAACATATGGGACGTATGGGACGTTAGGGATATATAGGACATCTAGGACGTCTGGGACGTTAGGAACATATGGGACATCTAGGACATCTGAGACGTCTGCGACGTTTGGGAGGTCGGGACATCTGGGACGTCTGGGACGTCTGGGACGTTTGGGACATATGGAACATCTAGAACGTCTACGACGTTAGGGACATATGGGACATCTGGGACGTCTGGGACGTTTGGGACATGTGGAACATCTAGGACGTCTAAGACGTTAGGGACATATGGGACATATGGGAAATCTGGGACGTCTGGGACGCTAGGGACATATGGGTCATCTGGGACGTCTGAGACGTTAGGGACATATAGAACATATGGGACATCTGAGACGTCTGGGACGTTAGGGACACATGGGACATCTGGGACGTCTGGAACGTTAGGGATATACGGGACACATGGGACGTCTGGAACGTCTGGGACGTTAGGGACATATGGGACATCTAGGACGTCTGGGACGTTAGAGACATATGGGACACATGGGACGTCTGGGACGTCTGGGACGTTAGGGACATATGGGGCATCTGGAACGTATGGGACGTTAATGACATATAGGACTTCTAGGACATCTAAAACGTCTGCGACGTTTGGGAAGTCTGAGATATCTGGGACGTTTTGGACGTCTGGGACGTTAGGGACATATGGAACACCTGGGACGTCTGGGACGTTAGAGACATATGGGACATCGGGGACGTCTGGGACGTTAGGGACATATGTGACATCTAGGACGTCTGGGACGGCTGGTACGTTATAGACATATTGGACATCTGGGACGTCTGGGACGGCTAGTACGTTATAGACATATGGGACATCTGGGGCGTCTGGGACGTCTGGGAGGTTTGGGACGTTAGGGACATATAGGGTATCTAGGACGTCTGAGACGTTAAGAACATATGGGACATCTGGGATGTCTGGGACGTTAGGGACATACGGGACAGCTGGGACGTCTGGGACGGTAGGAACATATGGGACATTTATTACGTCTGGGACGTTAGGGACATATGGGACATCTAGGACGTCTGGGACGTCTGGGACGTTAGGAACATATGGGACATCTAGGACGCCTGGGACGTTAGGGACATATGGGACATATAGGACGTCTGGGACGTCTGGGACGTTAGGGACATATGGGACATTTGGGACGTCTGGGACGTTAAGAACATATGGGACATCTGGGACGTCTGGGACGTTAAGAGCATATGGTACATCTGAGACGTTTGGGACGTTAGGAACATATGGCACATCTAGGACGCCTGGGACGTTAGGGACATATGGGACATATAGGACGTCTGGGACGTCTGGGACGTTAGGGACATATGGGACATTTGGGACGTCTGGGACGTTAAGAACATATGGTACATCTAGGGCGTCTGGGACGTTTGGGACGTTAGGGACATTTAGGGTATCTAGGACGTCTGAGACGTTAAGGGCATATGGGACATCATGGACGTCTGGGACGTTATGAATATATGGGACATCTAGGACGTCTGGGACGTTAGGAATATATGAGACATCTAAAACGTCTGAAACGTCTGGGTCGTTAGGGACATACGGGACAGCTGGGACGTCTGGGACGTCTGGGAAGTTAGGGACATATGGGACATCTAGGTCGCCTAGGACGCTAGGGACATACGGAACATGTGGGACGTCTGGGACGTCTGGGACATAGGGACATATGGGACATCCGGGACGTCTGGGACGTTAAGAACATATGGGACGTATGGGACGTTAGGGATATATAGGACATCTAGGACGTCTGGGACGTTTGGAACATATGGGACATCTAGGACATCTGAGACGTCTGCGACGTTTGGGAGGTCTGGGACATCTGGGACGTCTGGGACGTCTGGGACGTTTGGGACATATGGAACATCTAGAACGTCTACGACGTTAGGGACATATGGGACATCTGGGACGTCTGGGACGTTTGGAACATATGGAACATCTAGGACGTCTGGGACGTTAGGGACATATGGGACATATGGGACATCTAGGACATCTGAGACGTCTGCGACGTTTGGGAAGTCTGGGATATCTGGGACGTCTAGCACGTCTGGGACGTTTGGGACATGTGGAACATCTAGGACGTCTAAGACGTTAGGGACATATGGGACATATGGGAAATCTGGGACGTCTGGGACGCTAGGGACATATGGGTCATCTGGGACGTCTGAGACGTTAGGGACATATAGAACATATGGGACATCTGAGACGTCTGGGACGTTAGGGACACATGGGACATCTGGGACGTCTGGAACGTTAGGGATATACGGGACACATGGGACGTCTGGAACGTCTGGGACGTTAGGGACATATGGGACATCTAGGACGTCTGGGACGTTAGAGACATATGGGACACATGGGACGTCTGGGACGTCTGGGACGTTAGGGACATATGGGGCATCTGGAACGTATGGGACGTTAATGACATATAGGACTTCTAGGACATCTAAAACGTCTGCGACGTTTGGGAAGTCTGGGATATCTGGGACGTTTTGGACGTCTGGGACGTTAGGGACATATGGAACACCTGGGACGTCTGGGACGTTAGAGACATATGGGACATCGGGGACGTCTGGGACGTTAGGGACATATGTGACATCTAGGACGTCTGGGACGGCTGGTACGTTATAGACATATTGGACATCTGGGACGTCTGGGACGGCTAGTACGTTATAGACATATGGGACATCTGGGACGTCTGGGACGTTAGGGACAAATAGGACGTCTAGGACGTTTGGCACTTTAGGGACATATGTGACATCTAGGACGTCTGGGACGTCTGGGACGTTATAGACATATTGGACATCTGGGACGTCTGGGACGTTAGGGACATATGGGACATCTAGGACGTCTGGGACGTTAGGGACATGTGGCACATATGGAAAATCTGGGACGTCTGGGACGTCAGGGACATATGGGACATCTGGGACGTTTGGGATGTTAGGGACATGTGGCACATATGAGAAATCTGGAACGTCTGGGACGTTAGATACATACGGGACATCTGGGACGTCTGAGACGTTAGGGACATATGGAACATATGGGACAGCTGAGACGTCTGGGACGTTAGGGACACATGGGACATCTGGGACGTCTGGAACGTTAGGGATATATGGGACATCTAAGACGTCTGGGACGTCAAGCACGTTAGGGACATATGGAACATTTAGGACGTCTGGGACGTTAGGGACATATGGGACACATGGGACGTCTGGGACGTCTGGGACGTTAGGGACATATAGGGCATCTAGGACGTCTGGGACGTTAGGGACATATGGAACATCTAGGACATCTGAGACGTCTGCGACGTTTGGGAAGTCAGGGATGTCTGGGACGTCTGGGACGTTAGGGACATATAGGGCATCTAGGACGTCTTGGACGTTAGGGACATATGGAACACCTGGGACGTCTGGGACGTTAGAGACATATGGGACATCGGGGACGTCTGGACGTCTGGGACGTTAGGGACATATGTGACATCTAGGACGTCTGGGACGGCTGGTCGTTATAGACATGTGGGACATCTAGGACGTCTGGGACGTTAGGGACATATAGGACGTCTAGGACGTCTGGGACTTTAGGGACATATGTGACATCTAGGACGTCTGGGACGGCTGGTACGTTATAGACATATTGGACATCTGGGACGTCTGGGACGTTAGGAACATATGGGACACATGGGACGTCTGGGACGTCTGGGACGTTAGGGACATATGGGGCATCTGGAACGTATGGGACGTTAATGACATATAGGACTTCTAGGACATCTAAAACGTCTGCGACGTTTGGGAAGTCTGGGATATCTGGGACGTTTTGGACGTCTGGGACGTTAGGGACATATGGAACACCTGGGACGTCTGGGACGTTAGAGACATATGGGACATCGGGGACGTCTGGGACGTTAGGGACATATGTGACATCTAGGACGTCTGGGACGGCTGGTACGTTATAGACATATTGGACATCTGGGACGTCTGGGACGGCTAGTACGTTATAGACATATGGGACATCTGGGACGTCTGGGACGTTAGGGACAAATAGGACGTCTAGGACGTTTGGCACTTTAGGGACATATGTGACATCTAGGACGTCTGGGACGTCTGGGACGTTATAGACATATTGGACATCTGGGACGTCTGGGACGTTAGGGACATATGGGACATCTAGGACGTCTGGGACGTTAGGGACATGTGGCACATATGGAAAATCTGGGACGTCTGGGACATATGGGACATCTGGGACGTTTGGGATGTTAGGGACATGTGGCACATATGAGAAATCTTGATCGTCTGGGACGTTAGATACATACGGGACATCTGGGACGTCTGAGACGTTAGGGACATATGAAACATATGGGACAGCTGAGACGTCTGGGACGTTAGGGACATATGTGGCATCGGGGACATATGGGACGTTAAGGACATATGGGACATCTGGGACGTTAGGGAACGTTTGGGATGTTAGGAACATGTGGCACATATGGGAAATCTGGGACGTCTGGGACGTTAGATACATACGGGACATCTCGGACGTCTGAGACGTTAGGGACATATGGAACATATGGGACAGCTGAGACGTCTGGGACGTTAGGGACACATGGGACATCTGGGACGTCTGGAACGTTAGGGATATATGGGACATCTAAGACGTCTGGGACGTCAAGCACGTTAGGGACATATGGGACATTTAGGACATCTGGGACGTTATTGACATATGGGACACATGGGAAGTCTGGGACGCCTGGGACGCTAGGGACATATGTGGCATCTGGGACATATGGGACGTTAAGGACATATGGGACATCTGGGACGTCTGGGACGTTAGGGACATATAGGGCATCTAGGACGTCTGGGACGTTAGGGACATATGGAACATCTAGGACATCTGAGACGTCTGCGACGTTTGGGAAGTCAGGGATGTCTGGGACGTTAGGGACATATAGGACGTCTAGGACGTCTGGGACTTTAGGGACATATGTGACATCTAGGACGTCTGGTACGTTATAGACATATTGGACATCTGGGACGTCTGGGACGTTAGGAACATATGGGACATCTAGGACGTCTGGGACGTTAGGGACATGTGGCACATATGGGAAATCTGGGACGTCTGGGACGTCAGGGACATATGGGACACCCGGAACGTTTGGGATGTTAGGGACATGTGGCACATATAGAAAATCTGGGACGTCTTGGACGTTAGATACATACGGGACATCTCGGACGTCTGAGACGTTAGGGACATATGGAACATATGGGACAGCTGAGACGTCTGGGACGTTAGGAACACATGAAACATCTGGGACGTCTGGAACGTTAGGGATATATGGGACATCTAAGACGTCTGGGACGTCAAGCACGTTAGGGACATATGGGACATTTAGGACGTCTGGGACGTTATTGACATATGGGACACATGGGAAGTCTAGGACGTCTGGGACGCTAGGGACATATGTGGCATCTGGGACATATGGGACGTTAAGGACATATGGGACATCTGGGACGTCTGGAACGTTAGGGACATATAGGGCATCTAGGACGTCTGGGACGTTAGGGACATATGGAACATCTAGGACATCTGAGACGTCTGCGACGTTTGGGAAGTCAGGGATGTCTGGGACGTCTGGGACGTTAGGGACAAATGGGACATTTGAGACGCCTGATACGTTAGGGATATATAGGACATCTAGGACGTCTGGGACGTTAGGGACATACGTGACATCTAGGACGTTTGGGACGGCTGGTACGTTATAGACATATGGAACATCTGGGACGTCTGGGACGTTAGGACATATAGGACATCTAGGACGTCTGGACGTTAGGGACATATAGGACATCTAGGACGTCTGGGACGTCTGGGACGTTATAGACATATGGACATCTAGGATGCCTGTGACGTTTGGAACATATAGGACATCTAGGACGTCTGGGACGTTAGGGACATATTGGGCATCTAAGACGTCTGGGACGTTAGGGACATGTGGGACATCTAGGACGTCTTGGACGTTAGGGACATAGACATCTGGACGTCTGGTACGTTAGGGACATATAGGACGTCTAGGACGTCTGGGACGTTAGGGACATACGTGACATCTAGGACGTTTGGGACGGCTGGTACGTTATAGACATATGGAACATCTGGGACGTCTGGGACGTTAGGACATATAGGACATCTAGGACGTCTGGGACGTTAGGGACATATAGGACATCTAGGACGTCTGGGACGTCTGGGACGTTATAGACATATGGGACATCTAGGATGCCTGTGACGTTTGGAACATATAGGACATCTAGGACGTCTGGGACGTTAGGGACATATTGGGCATCTAAGACGTCTGGGACGTTAGGGACATGTGGGACATCTAGGACGTGTGGGACGTCTGGGACGTTAGGGATATATGGGACATCTAAGGCGTCTGGGACGTCTGGGACGTTATTGACATGTTTGACATTTGGGACTTTTGGGACGTTAGGGACATATAGGATATCTAAGACGTCTGAGACGTTAAGGGCATATGGGACATCATGGATGTCTGGGACGTTAGGGATATATAAGACATATAGGACGTCTGGGACGTTAGGAATATATGGGACATCTAGAACGTCTGGGACGTTAGGGACATATGGGACGTCTGGGACGTCTGGGACGTTAGGGACATATGGGACATCTAGGACGCCTAGGACGTTAGGGACATATGGGACGTCTGGGACGTTAGGGACATACGGGACAGCTGGGACGTCTGGGACGGTAGGGACATATGGGACATTTATTACGTCTGGGACGTTAGGGACATATGGGACATCAGGGACGTCTGGGACGTTAAGAACATATAATACATCTGGGACGTCTGGGACGTTAGGAACATATGGGACATCTAGGACGCCTGGGACGTTAGGGACATATGGGACATATAGGACGTCTGGGACGTCTGGGACGTTAAGGACATATGGGACATCAGGGACGTCTGGGACGTTAAGAACATATAATACATCTGGGACGTCTGGGACGTTAGGAACATATGGGACATCTAGGACGCCTGGGACGTTAGGGACATATGGGACATATAGGACGTCTGGGACGTCTGGGACGTTACGGACATATGAGACATTTGGGACGTCTGGGACGTTAAGAACATATGGGACATCAGGGACGTCTGGGACGTTAGAAACATATGGTACATCTAGGGCGTCTGGGACGTCCGGGAGGTTTGGGACGTTAGGGACATATAGGGTATCTAGGACGTCTGAGACGTTAAGAACATATGGGACATCTGGTACGTCTGGGACGTTAGAAACATATGGTACATCTAGGGCGTCTGGGACGTCTGGGAGGTTTGGGACGTTAGGGACATATAGGGTATCTAGGACGTCTGAGACGTTAAGAACATATGGGACATCTGGGACGTCTGGGACGTTAGGGACATACGGGACAGCTGGGACGTCTGGGACGGTAGGGACATATGGGACATTTATTACGTCTGGGACGTTAGGGACATATTTAACATCTAGGACGTCTGGGACATCTGGGACTTTAGGGACATGTGGGACATCTAGGACGCCTGGGACGTTAGGGACATATGGGACATATGGGACGTCTGGGACGTCTGGGACGTTAAGGACATATGGGACATCAGGGACGTCTGGGACGTTAAGAACATATAATACATCTGGGACGTCTGGGACGTTAGGAACATATGGGACATCTAGGACGCCTGGGACGTTAGGGACATATGGGACATCTGGGACGTCTGGGACGTTAAGAACATATGGGACATCTGGGACGTCTGGGACGTTAAAAACATATGGTACATCTAGGGCGTCTGGGACGTCTGGGAGGTTTGGGACGTTAGGGACATATAGGGTATCTAGGACGTCTGAGACGTTAAGAACATATGGGACATCTGGGACGTCTGGGACGTTAGGGACATATAGGGCATCTAGAACGCCTGGGACGTTATGCATATATGGGACATCTAGGACGTCTGGGACGTTAGGAATATGTGGGACATCTAAAACTTCTGGGACGTCTGGGTCGTTAGGGACATATAGGGCATCTAGAACGCCTGGGACGTTATGCATATATGGGACATCTAGGACGTCTGGGACGTTAGGAATATGTGGGACATCTAAAACTTCTGGGACGTCTGGGTCGTTAGGGACATACGGGACAGCCGGGACGTCTGGGACGATAGGGACAAATGGGACATTTATTACGTCTGGGACGTTAGGGACATATGGGACATCTAGGACGCCTAGGACGTTAGGGAAATATGGAACATGTGGGACGTCTGGGACGTCTGGGACGTTAGGGACATATGGGACATCCGGGACGTCTGGGACGTTAAGAACATATGGGACATCTGGGACGTATGGAACGTTAGGAATATATAGGACATCTAGGACATCTGAGACGTCTGCGACGTTTGGGAAGTCTGGGATATCTGGGACGTCTGGGACGTCTGGGACGTTTGGGACATATGGAACATTTAGAACGTCTGCGACGTTAGGGACATATGGGACATCTGGGACGTCTGGGACGTTAGGGACAAATGGGACATCTGGGACGTCTAGAACGTCTGGGACATTTGGGACATATGGAACATCTAGGACGTCTGGGACGTTAGGGACATATGGGACATATGGGACATCTAGGAAATCTGAGACGTCTGCGACGTTTAGGAAGTCTGGGATATCTGGGACGTCTGGGACGTCTGGGACATTAGGGACATATGGGACATCTAGGACGTCTGGGACGTCTGGGACGTTAGAGACATATGGGACATCTAGGACGCCTGGGAAGTTAGAGACATATGGGACATATGGGACGTCTGGGACGTCTGGGACGTTAAGGACATATGGGACATTAGGGACGTCTGGGACGTTAAAAACATATGGTACATCTGGGACGTTTGGGACGTTAGGAACATATGGGACATCTAGGACGTCTGGGACGTTAAGAACATATGGGACATCTGGGACGTCTGGGACGTTAAGAACATATGGTACATCTTGGGCGTCGGGGACGTCTGGGACGTTTGGGACGTTAGGGACATATAGGGTATCTAGGACGTCTGAGACGATAAGGGCATATGGGACATCATGGACGTCTGGGACGTTATGCATATATGGGACGTCTAGGACGTCTGGGACGTTAGAAATATATGGGACATCTAGAACGTCTGAGACGTCTGGGTCGTTAGGGACATACGGGACAGCTAGGACGTCTGGGACGATAGGGACAAATGGGACATTTATTACGTCTGGGACGTTAGGGATATATGGGACATCTAGGACGTCTGGAACGTCTGGGAAGTTAGGGACATATGGGACATCTAGGACGCCTAGGACGTTAGGGACATAGGAAACATGTGGGACGTCTGGGACGTCTGGGACGTTAGGGACATATTGGAAATCCGGGACGTCTGGGACGTTAAGAACATATGGGACATCTGGGACGTATGGGACGTTAGGGACCTATAGGACATCTAGGACGTCTGGGACTTTAGGAACATTTGGGACATCTAGGACATCTGAGACGTCTGCGACGTTTGGGAAGTCTGGGACATCTGGGACGTCTGGGACGTCTGGGACGTTTGGGACATGTGGAACATCTAGAACGTCTGGGACGTTAGGGACATATGGGACATCTAGGACATCTGGGACGTCTGGGACGTTAGGAACATATGGCACTTCTAAGACGTCTGGGATGTTGAAGACATATGGAACATCTAGGACGTCTGGGACGTAAGGGACATCAAAGACGTCTGGGACGTTTGAGACGGTAGGGACATATGGGACATCTAGGACGTTTGATACGTTAGAGGAATATGGGACATCTAAGAATTCTGGAACGTTGGGAACATGTGGGACATCTACGACGTCTGGGACGTTAGGGACATGTGGGACATCTAGGACGTCTGGGACGTCTGGGACGTTAGGGACATATGGGACATCTAGGACGCCTGGGACGTTAAGGACGTATGGTACATATGGGACGTCTGGGATGTCTGGGACGTTAGGGACATACGGGACAGCTGGGACGTCTCTGACGGTAGGAACATATGGGACATTTATTACGTCTGGGACGTTAGGGACATATGGGACATCTAGGACGTCTGGGACGTCTGGGACGTTAGGGACATATGGGACATCTAGGACGCCTGGGACGTTAGGAACATATGGGGCATATGGGACGTCTGGTACGTTAGGAACATATGGGACATCTAGGACGCCTGGGACGTTAGGGACATATGGGACATATAGGACGTCTGGGACGTCTGGGACGTTAGGGACATATGGGACATTTGGGACGTCTGGGACGTTAAGAACATATGGGACATCTGGGACGTCTGGGACGTTAAGAACATATGGTACATCTGAGACGTTTGGGACGTTAGGAACATATGGGACATCTAGGACACCTGGGACGTTAGGGACATATGGGACATATAGGACGTCTGGGACGTCTGGGACGGTAGGGACATATGGGACATTTGGGACGTCTGGGACGTTAAGAACATATGGTACATCTAGGGCGTCTGGGACGTTTGGGACGTTAGGGACATTTAGGGTATCTAGGAAGTCTGAGACGTTAAGGGCATATGGGACATCATGGACGTCTGGGACGTTATGCATATATGGGACATCTAGGACGTCTGGGACGTTAGGAATATATGAGACATCTAAAACGTCTGAAACGTCTGGGTCGTTAGGGACATACGGGACAGCTGGGACGTCTGGGACGATAGGGACAAATGGGACATTTATTACGTCTGGGACGTTAGTGATGTATGGGACATCTAGGACGTCTGGGACGTCTGGGAAGTTAGGGACATATGGGACATCTAGGACGCCTAGGACGTTAGGGACATACGGAACATGTGGGACGTCTGGGACGTCTGGGACGTTAGGGACATATGGGACATCCGGGACGTCTGGGACGTTAAGAACATATGGGACGTATGGGACGTTAGGGATATATAGGACATCTAGGACGTCTGGGACGTTAGGAACATATGGGACATCTAGGACATCTGAGACGTCTGCGACGTTTGGGAGGTCTGGGACATCTGGGACGTCTGGGACGTCTGGGACGTTTGGGACATATGGAACATCTAGAACGTCTACGACGTTAGGGACATATGGGACATCTGGGACGTCTGGGACGTTTGGGACATATGGAACATCTAGGACGTCTGGGACGTTAGGGACATATGGAACATATGGGACATCTAGGACGCCTAGGACGTTAGGGACATACGGAACATGTGGGACGTCTGGGACGTCTGGGACGTTAGGGACATATGGGACATCCGGGACGTCTGGGACGTTAAGAACATATGGGACGTATGGGACGTTAGGGATATATAGGACATCTAGGACGTCTGGGACGTTAGGAATATATGGGACATCTAGTACATCTGAGACGTCTGCGACGTTTGGGAGGTCTGGGACATCTGGGACGTCTGGGACGTCTGGGACGTTTGGGACATATGGAACATCTAGAACGTCTACGACGTTAGGGACATATGGGACATCTGGGACGTCTGGGACGTTTTGGACATGTGGAACATCTAGGACGTCTAAGACGTTAGGGACATATGGGACATATGGGAAATCTGGGACGTCTGGGACGCTAGGGACATATGGGTCATCTGGGACGTCTGAGACGTTAGGGACATATAGAACATATGGGACATCTGAGACGTCTGGGACGTTAGGGACACATGGGACATCTGGGACGTCTGGAACGTTAGGGATATACGGGACACATGGGACGTCTGGAACGTCTGGGACGCAAGGGACATATGGGACATCTAGGACGTCTGGGACGTTAGAGACATATGGGACACATGGGACGTCTGGGACGTCTGGGACGTTAGGGACATATGGGGCATCTGGAACGTATGGGACGTTAATGACATATAGGACTTCTAGGACATCTAAAACGTCTGCGACGTTTGGGAAGTCTGAGATATCTGGGACGTTTTGGACGTCTGGGACGTTAGGGACATATGGAACACCTGGGACGTCTGGGACGTTAGAGACATATGGGACATCGGGGACGTCTGGGACGTTAGGGACATATGTGACATCTAGGACGTCTGGGACGGCTGGTACGTTATAGACATATTGGACATCTGGGACGTCTGGGACGGCTAGTACGTTATAGACATATGGGACATCTGGGACGTCTGGGACGTTAGGGACAAATAGGACGTCTAGGACGTTTGGGACGGCTGGTACGTTATAGACATATTGGACATCTGGGACGTCTGGGACGGCTAGTACGTTATAGACATATGTGACATCTAGGACGTCTGGGACGTCTGGGACGTTATAGACATATTGGACATCTGGGACGTCTGGGACGTTAGGGACATATGGGACATCTAGGACGTCTGGGACGTTAGGGACATGTGGCACATATGGAAAATCTGGGACGTCTGGGACGTTAGGGACATGTGGCACATATGGAAAATCTGGGACGTCTGGGACGTCAGGGACATATGGGACATCTGGGACGTTTGGGAAGTTAGGGACATGTGGCACATATGAGAAATCTGGAACGTCTGGGACGTTAGATACATACGGGACATCTGGGACGTCTGAGACGTTAGGGACATATGGAACATATGGGACAGCTGAGACGTCTGGGACGTTAGGGACACATGGGACATCTGGGACGTCTGGAACGTTAGGGATACATGGGTCATCTAAGACGTCTGGGACGTCAAGCACGTTAGGGACATATGGAACATTTAGGACGTCTGGGACGTTAGGGACATATGGGACACATGGGACGTCTGGGACGTCTGGGACGTTAAGGACATATGTGGCATCTGGGACATATGGGACGTTAAGGACATATGGGACATCTGGGACGTTAGGGAACGTTTGGGATGTTAGGAACATGTGGCACATATGGGAAATCTGGGACGTCTGGGACGTTAGATACATACGGGACATCTCGGACGTCTGAGACGTTAGGGACATATGGAACATATGGGACAGCTGAGACGTCTGGGACGTTAGGGACACATGGGACATCTGGGACGTCTGGAACGTTAGGGATATATGGGACATCTAAGACGTCTGGGACGTCAAGCACGTTAGGGACATATGGGACATTTAGGACATCTGGGACGTTATTGACATATGGGACACATGGGAAGTCTGGGACGCCTGGGACGCTAGGGACATATGTGGCATCTGGGACATATGGGACGTTAAGGACATATGGGACATCTGGGACGTCTGGGACGTTAGGGACATATAGGGCATCTAGGACGTCTGGGACGTTTGGGACATATGGAACATCTAGGACATCTGAGACGTCTGCGACGTTTGGGAAGTCAGGGATGTCTGGGACGTCTGGGACGTTAGGGACATGTAGGGCATCTAGGACGTCTTGGACGTTAGGGACATATGGAACACCTGGGACGTCTGGGACGTTAGAGACATATGGGACATCGGGGACGTCTGGGACGTCTGGGACGTTAGGGACATATGTGACATCTAGGACGTCTGGGACGGCTGGTCGTTATAGACATGTGGGACATCTAGGACGTCTGGGACGTTAGGGACATATAGGACGTCTAGGACGTCTGGGACTTTAGGGACATATGTGACATCTAGGACGTCTGGGACGGCTGGTACGTTATAGACATATTGGACATCTGGGACGTCTGGGACGTTAGGAACATATGGGACACATGGGACATTTGGGACGTCTGGGACGTTAAGAACATATGGGACATCTGGGACGTCTGGGACGTTAAGAACATATGGTACATCTGAGACGTTTGGGACGTTAGGAACATATGGGACATCTAGGACGCCTGGGACGTTAGGGACATATGGGACATATAGGACGTCTGGGACGTCTGGGACGTTAGGGACATATGGGACATTTGGGACGTCTGGGACGTTAAGAACATATGGTACATCTAGGGCGTCTGGGACGTTTGGGACGTTAGGGACATTTAGGGTATCTAGGACGTCTGAGACGTTAAGGGCATATGGGACATCATGGACGTCTGGGACGTTATGCATATATGGGACATCTAGGACGTCTGGGACGTTAGGAATATATGAGACATCTAAAGCGTCTGAAAAGTCTGGGTCGTTAGGGACATACGGGACAGCTGGGACGTCTGGGACGATAGGGACAAATGGGACATTTATTACGTCTGGGACGTTAGTGATGTATGGGACATCTAGGACGTCTGGGACGTCTGGGAAGTTAGGGACATATGGGACATCTAGGACGCCTAGGACGTTAGGGACATACGGAACATGTGGGACGTCTGGGACGTCTGGGACGTTAGGGACATATGGGACATCCGGGACGTCTGGGACGTTAAGAACATATGGGACGTATGGGACGTTAGGGATATATAGGACATCTAGGACGTCTGGGACGTTAGGAACATATGGGACATCTAGGACATCTGAGACGTCTGCGACGTTTGGGAGGTCTGGGACATCTGGGACGTCTGGGACGTCTGGGACGTTTGGGACATATGGAACATCTAGAACGTCTACGACGTTAGGGACATATGGGACATCTGGGACGTCTGGGACGTTTGGGACATATGGAACATCTAGGACGTCTGGGACGTTAGGGACATATGGGACATATGGGACATCTAGGACATCTGAGACGTCTGCGACGTTTGGGAAGTCTGGGATATCTGGGACGTCTAGCACGTCTGGGACGTTTGGGACATGTGGAACATCTAGGACGTCTAAGACGTTAGGGACATATGGGACATATGGGAAATCTGGGACGTCTGGGACGCTAGGGACATATGGGTCATCTGGGACGTCTGAGACGTTAGGGACATATAGAACATATGGGACATCTGAGACGTCTGGGACGTTAGGGACACATGGGACATCTGGGACGTCTGGAACGTTAGGGATATACAGGACACATGGGACGTCTGGAACGTCTGGGACGTTAGGGACATATGGGACATCTAGGACGTCTGGGACGTTAGAGACATATGGGACACATGGGACGTCTGGGACGTCTGGGATGTTAGGGACATATGGGGCATCTGGAACGTATGGGACGTTAATGACATATAGGACTTCTAGGACATCTAAAACGTCTGCGACGTTTGGGAAGTCTGGGATATCTGGGACGTTTTGGACGTCTGGGACGTAAGGGACATATGGAACACCTGGGACGTCTGGGACGTTAGAGACATATGGGACATCGGGGACGTCTGGGACGTTAGGGACATATGTGACATCTAGGACGTCTGGGACGGCTGGTACGTTATAGACATATTGGACATCTGGGACGTCTGGGACGGCTAGTACGTTATAGACATATGGGACATCTGGGACGTCTGGGACGTTAGGGACAAATAGGACGTCTAGGACGTTTGGCACTTTAGGGACATATGTGACATCTAGGACGTCTGGGACGTCTGGGACGTTATAGACATATTGGACATCTGGGACGTCTGGGACGTTAGGGACATATGGGACATCTAGGACGTCTGGGACGTTAGGGACATGTGGCAAATATGGAAAATCTGGGACGTCTGGGACGTCAGGGACATATGGGACACCTGGGACGTTTGGGATGTTAGGGACATGTGGCACATATGAGAAATCTGGAACGTCTGGGACGTTAGATACATACGGGACATCTGGGACGTCTGGAACGTTAGGGATATATGGGACATCTAAGACGTCTGGGACGTCAAGCACGTTAGGGACATATGGAACATTTAGGACGTCTGGGACGTTAGGGACATATGGGACACATGGGACGTCTGGGACGTCTGGAACGTTAGGGACATATGTGGCATCTGGGACATATGGGACGTTAAGGACATATGGGACATCTGGGACGTTAGGGAACGTTTGGGATGTTAGGAACATGTGGCACATATGGGAAATCTGGGACGTCTGGGACATTAGATACATACGGGACATCTCGGACGTCTGAGACGTTAGGGACATATGGAACATATGGGACAGCTGAGACGTCTGGGACGTTAGGGACACATGGGACATCTGGGACGTCTGGAACGTTAGGGATATATGGGACATCTAAGACGTCTGAAACGTCAAGCACGTTAGGGACATATGGGACATTTAGGACATCTGGGACGTTATTGACATATGGGACACATGGGAAGTCTGGGACGCCTGGGACGCTAGGGACATATGTGGCATCTGGGACATATGGGACGTTAAGGACATATGGGACATCTGGGACGTCTGGGACGTTAGGGACATATAGGGCATCTAGGACGTCTGGGACGTTAGGGACATATGGAACATCTAGGACATCTGAGACGTCTGCGACGTTTGGGAAGTCAGGGATGTCTGGGACGTCTGGGACGTTAGGGACATATAGGGCATCTAGGACGTCTTGGACGTTAGGGACATATGGAACACCTGGGACGTCTGGGACGTTAGAGACATATGGGACATCGGGGACGTCTGGGACGTCTGGGACGTTAGGGACATATGTGACATCTAGGACGTCTGGGACGGCTGGTCGTTATAGACATGTGGGACATCTAGGTCGTCTGGGACGTTAGGGACATATAGGACGTCTAGGACGTCTGGGACTTTAGGGACATATGTGACATCTAGGACGTCTGGGACGGCTGGTACGTTATAGACATATTGGACATCTGGGACGTCTGGGACGTTAGGAACATATGGGACACATGGGACGTCTGGGACGTCTGGGACGTTAGGGACATATGGGGCATCTGGAACGTATGGGACGTTAATGACATATAGGACTTCTAGGACATCTAAAACGTCTGCGACGTTTGGGAAGTCTGGGATATCTGGGACGTTTTGGACGTCTGGGACGTTAGGGACATATGGAACACCTGGGACGTCTGGGACGTTAGAGACATATGGGACATCGGGGACGTCTGGGACGTTAGGGACATATGTGACATCTAGGACGTCTGGGACGGCTGGTACGTTATAGACATATTGGACATCTGGGACGTCTGGGACGGTTAGTACGTTATAGACATATGGGACATCTGGGACGTCTGGGACGTTAGGGACAAATAGGACGTCTAGGACGTTTGGCACTTTAGGGACATATGTGACATCTAGGACGTCTGAGACGTCTGGGACGTTATAGACATATTGGACATCTGGGACGTCTGGGACGTTAGGGACATATGGGACATCTAGGACGTCTGGGACGTTAGGGACATGTGGCACATATGGAAAATCTGGGACGTCTGGGACTTCAGGGACATATGGGACATCTGGGACGTTTGGGATGTTAGGGACATGTGGCACATATGAGAAACCTGGAACGTCTGGGACGTTAGATACATACGGGACATCTGGGACGTCTGAGACGTTAGGGACATATGGAACATATGGGACAGCTGAGACGTCTGGGACGTTAGGGACACATGGGACATCTGGGACGTCTGGAACGTTAGGGGTATATGGGAAATCTAAGACGTCTGGGACGTCAAGCACGTTAGGGACATATGGAACATTTAGGACGTCTGGGACGTTAGGGACATATGGGACACATGGGACGTCTGGGACGTCTGGGACGTTAGGGACATATGTGGCATCTGGGACATATGGGACGTTAAGGACATATGGGACATCTGGGACGTTAGGGAACGTTTGGGATGTTAGGAACATGTGGCACATATGGGAAATCTGGGACGTCTGGGACGTTAGATACATACGGGACATCTCGGACGTCTGAGACGTTAGGGACATATGGAACATATGGGACAGCTGAGACGTCTGGGACGTTAGGGACACATGGGACATCTGGGACGTCTGGAACGTTAGGGATGTATGGGACATCTAAGACGTCTGGGACGTCAAGCACGTTAGGGACATATGGGACAT
This sequence comes from Agriotes lineatus, assembly GCA_940337035.1. NCBI lineage: Eukaryota > Metazoa > Arthropoda > Insecta > Coleoptera > Elateridae > Agriotes > Agriotes lineatus. Next base: position 75,641 of record CALNHX010002894.1, on the reverse strand, counting down.
TTAGGACATCTGGGACGTTATTGACATATGGGACACATGGGAAGTCTGGGACGCCTGGGACGCTAGGGACATATGTGGCATCTGGGACATATGGGACGTTAAGGACATATGGGACATCTGGGACGTCTGGGACGTTAGGGACATATTGGGCATCTAGGACGTCTGGGACGTTAGGGACATATGGAACATCTAGGACATCTGAGACGTCTGCGACGTTTGGGAAGTCAGGGATGTCTGGGACGTCTGGGACGTTAGGGACATATGGGACGTCTAGGACGTCTGGGACTTTAAGGACATATGTGACATCTAGGACGTCTGGTACGTTATAGACATATTGGACATCTGGGACGTCTGGGACGTTAGGAACATATGGGACATCTAGGACGTCTGGGACGTTAGGGACATGTGGCACATATGGGAAATCTGGGACGTCTGGGACGTCAGGGACATATGGGACACCCGGAACGTTTGGGATGTTAGGGACATGTGGCACATATAGGAAATCTGGGACGTCTTGGACGTTAGATACATACGGGACATCTCGGACGTCTGAGACGTTAGGGACATATGGAACATATGGGACAGCTGAGACGTCTGGGACGTTAGGAACACATGAAACATCTGGGACGTCTGGAACGTTAGGGATATATGGGACATCTAAGACGTCTGGGACGTCAAGCACGTTAGGGACATATGGGACATTTAGGACGTCTGGGACGTTATTGACATATGGGACACATGGGAAGTCTAGGACGTCTGGGACGCTAGGGACATATGTGGCATCTGGGACATATGGGACGTTAAGGACATATGGGACATCTGGGACGTCTGGAACGTTAGGGACATATAGGGCATCTAGGACGTCTGGGACATTAGGGACATATGGAACATCTAGGACATCTGAGACGTCTGCGACGTTTGGGAAGTCAGGGATGTCTGGGACGTCTGGGACGTTAGGGACAAATGGGACATTTGAGACGCCTGGGACGTTAGGGATATATAGGACATCTAGGACGTCTAGGACGTCTTGGACGTTAGGTACATAGACATCTGGGACGTCTGGTACGTTAGGGACATATAGGACGTCTAGGACGTCTGGGACGTTAGGGACATACGTGACATCTAGGACGTTTGGGACGGCTGGTACGTTATAGACATATGGAACATCTGGGACGTCTTTGACGTTAGGACATATAGGACATCTAGGACGTCTGGGACGTTAGGGACATATAGGACATCTAGGACGTCTGGGACGTCTGGGACGTTATAGACATATGGGACATCTAGGATGCCTGTGACGTTTGGAACATATAGGACATCTAGGACGTCTGGGACGTTAGGGACATATTGGGCATCTAAGACGTCTGGAACGTTAGGGACATGTGGGACATCTAGGACGTGTGGGACGTCTGGGACGTTAGGGATATATGGGACATCTAAGGCGTCTGGGACGTCTGGGACGTTATTGACATGTTTGACATTTGGGACTTTTGGGACGTTAGGGACATATAGGATATCTAAGACGTCTGAGACGTTAAGGGCATATGGGACATCATGGATGTCTGGGACGTTAGGGATATATAAGACATATAGGACGTCTGGGACGTTAGGAATATATGGGACATCTAGAACGTCTGGGACGTCTGGGACGTTAGGGACATACGAAACTGCTGGGATGTCTGGGGCGGTAGGGACATATGGGACATTTATTACGTCTGGGACGTTAGGGACATATGGGACATCTAGAACGTCTGGGACGCTTGGGAGGTTAGGGACATATGGAACATCTGGGACGCCTGGGACGTTAGAGACATATGGGACGTTTGGGACGTCTGGGACGTTAGGGACATATGGGACATCTGGGACGTCTGGGACGTTAAGAACATATGGGACATCTGGTACGTCTGGGACGTTAAGGACATATAGGACATCTAGGACGTTTGGGACGTTAGGAACATAAAGGACATCTAGGACATCTGAGACGTCTGCGACGTTTGGGAAGTCTGGGATATCTGTCACGTCTGGGACGTCTGGGACGTTAGGGACATATGGGACATCTGGGACGTCTGGGACGTTAAGGACATATAGGACATCTAGGACGTCTGGGACGTTAGGAACATATAGGACATCTAGGACATCTGAGACGTCTGCGACGTTTGGGAAGTCTGGGATATCTGTCACTTCTGGGACGTCTGGGACGTTAGGGACATATGGGACGTCTGTGACGTCTGAGACGTTAAGGATATTTAGGACGTCTGGAACGTTAAGGACATATGGGACATATAGGACGTCTGGGACGTTAGGGACATTTGGGACATCTGGGACGTATGGGACGTTAGGGACATATGGGACATATGGAGCAACTGGGACGTCTGGGACGTTAGGGACATGGAACATCTGAAACGTCTGGAACGTTAGGTACATATGGGGCATTTAGGACGTCTGGGACGTCTGGGACGTTAGGGTCATATGGGGCATCTAGAACGCCTGGGACGTTAGGGACATATGGGACATCTGGGACGTCTGGGACGTTAGGGACATATGGGACATATGGCACAACTGGGACGTCTGGGACGTTAGGGACATATGGGACATCTGGGACGTCTGGAACGTTAGGGACATATGGGTCATTTAGGACGTCTGGGACGTCTGGGACGTTAGGGACATATGGGGCATTTAGAACGCCTGGGACGTTAGGGACATATGGAACATCTAGAACGTCTGGGACGTTAGGGACATATGGGACTTCTGGAACGTTAGGGACATATAGGACATCTAGGACGTCTGGGACGTTAGGGACATATGGGACATATGGCACAACTGGGACTTCTGGGACGTTAGAGACATATGGGACATCTGGGACGTCTGGAACGTTAGGGACATATGGGGCATTTAGGACGTCTGGGACGTTAGGGACATATGGGACATATGGCACAACTGGGACTTCTGGGACGTTAGAGACATATGGGACATCTCGGACGTCTGAAACGTTAGGGACATATGGGACATCTAGGCCGTCTGGGACGTTAGGGACATATGGGACATATGGCACAACTAGGACGTCTGGGATGTTAGGGACATATGGGACATCTTGGACGTCTGGAGCGTTAGGGACATATGGGGCATTTAGGACGTCTGGGACGTCTGGGACGTTAGAAACATATGGAGCTCTAGAACGCCTGGGACGTTAGGGACATATGGGACATCTGGGACGTCTGGGACGTTAGGGACATGTGGTACATTTGGAACGTTAGGGACATATAGGACATCTAGGATGTTTGGGACGTTAGGGACATATGGGACATATAGAACGTCTAAGACGTCTGGGACGTTAGGGACATATGGGACATGTAGGACGTCTGGGACGTCAGGAACATATGGGACTTCTAGGACGTCTGGGATGTTGAAGACATATGGAACATCTAGGACGTCTGGGACGTAAAGGACATCAAGGACGTCTGGGACGTTTGGGACGGTAGGGACATATGGGACATCTAGGACGTTTGATACGTTAGGGAGATATGGGACATCTAAGACGTCTCGGACGTTGGGAACATGTGGGACATCTACGACGTCTGGGGCGTTAGGGACATGTGGGACATCTAGGACGTCTGGGACGTTTGGGACGTTAGGAACATATGGGACATCTAGGACGCCTGGGACGTTAAGGACGCATCTGACATATAGGACGTCTAGGACGTCTGGGACGTCTGGGACGTTAGGGACATATGGGACATCTAGGACGCCTAGGACGTTAGGGACATATGGGACGTCTGGGACGTCTGGGACGTTAGGGACATACGGGACAGCTGGGACGTCTGGGACGGTAGGGACATATGGGACATTTATTACGTCTGGGACGTTAGGGACGTATGGAACATCTAGGACGACTGGGTCTTCTGGGACGTTAGGGACATATGGGACATCTAGGACGATTGGGACGTTAGGGACATATGGGACATCAAGGACGTCTGGGACGTCTGGGACGTTAGGAACATATGGGACATCTAGGCCGCCTGGGACGTTAGGGACATATGGGACATATAGGACGTCTGGGACGTCTGGGACGTTACGGACATATGAGACATATGGGACGTCTGGGACGTTAAGAACATATGGGACATCTGGGACGTCTGGGACGTTAGAAACATATGGTACATCTAGGGCGTCTGGGACGTCTAAGACGTTTGGGACGTTAGGGACATATAGGGCATCTAGAACGCCTGGGACGTTATGCATATATGGGACATCTAGGACGTCTGGGACGTTAGGAATATGTGGGACATCTAAAACGTCTGGGACGTCTGGGTCGTTAGGGACATACGGGACAGCCGGGACGTCTGGGACGATAGGGACAAATGGGACATTTATTACGTCTGGGACGTTAGGGACATATGGGACATCTAGGACGCCTAGGACGTTAGGGAAATATGGAACATGTGGGACGTCTGGGACGTCTGGGACGTTAGGGACATATGGGACATCCGGGACGTCTGGGACGTTAAGAACATATGGGACATCTGGGACGTATGGAACGTTAGGGATATATAGGACATCTAGGACATCTGAGACGTCTGCGACGTTTGGGAAGTCTGGGATATCTGGGACGTCTGGGACGTCTGGGACGTTTGGGACATATGGAACATTTAGAACGTCTGGGAGGTTAGGGACATATGGGACATCTGGGACGTCTTGGACGTTAGGGACAAATGGGACATATGGGACATATGGGACATCTAGGACATCTGAGACGTCTGCGACGTTTAGGAAGTCTGGGATATCTGGGACGTCTGGGACGTCTGGGACATTAGGGACATATGGGACATCTAGAACGTCTGGGACGTCTGGGACGTTAAGGACATATGGGACATCTAGGACGCCTGGGACGTTAGAGACATATGGAACATATGGGACGTCTGGGACGTTAAGGACATATGGGACATTAGGGACGTCTGGGACGTTAAAAACATATGGTACATCTGGGACGTCTGGGACGTTAAGAACATATGGTACATCTAGGGCGTCTGGGACGTCTGGGACCTTAGGGACATATGAGACATCTGAGACGTCTGGGACGTTAAGAACATATGGGACATCTGGGACGTCTGGGACGTTAAAAACATATGGTACATCTAGGGCGTCTGGGACGTCTAAGACGTTTGGGACGTTAGGGACATATAGGGCATCTAGAACGCCTGGGACGTTATGCATATATGGGACATCTAGGACGTCTGGGACGTTAGGAATATGTGGGACATCTAAAACGTCTGGGACGTCTGGGTCGTTAGGGACATACGGGACAGCCGGGACGTCTGGGACGAAAGGGACAAATGGGACATTTATTACGTCTGGGACGTTAGGGACATATGGGACATCTAGGACGCCTAGGACGTTAGGGAAATATGGAACATGTGGGACGTCTGGGACGTCTGGGACGTTAGGGACATATGGGACATCCGGGACGTCTGGGACGTTAAGAACATATGGGACATCTGGGACGTATGGAACGTTAGGGATATATAGGACATCTAGGACATCTGAGACGTCTGCGACGTTTGGGAAGTCTGGGATATCTGGGACGTCTGGGACGTCTGGGACGTTTGGGACATATGGAACATTTAGAACGTCTGGGACGTTAGGGACATATGGGACATCTGGGACGTCTGGGACGTTAGGGACAAATAGGACATCTGGGACGTCTAGAACGTCTGGGACATTTGGGACATATGGAACATCTAGGACGTCTGGGACGTTAGGGACATATGGGACATATGGGACATCTAGGACATCTGAGACGTCTGCGACGTTTAGGAACTCTGGGATATCTGGGACGTCTGGGACGTCTGGGACGTCTGGGACGTCTGGGACGTCTGGGACATTAGGGACATATGGGACATCTAGAACGTCTGGGACGTCTGGGACGTTAAGGACATATGGGACATCTAGGACGCCTGGGACGTTAGAGACATATGGGACATATGGGACGTCTGGGACGTCTGGGACGTTAAGGACATATGGGACATTAGGGACGTCTGGGACGTTATAAACATATGGTACATCTGGGACGTCTGGGACGTTAAGAACATATGGTACATCTAGGGCGTCTGGGACGTCTGGGACCTTAGGGACATATGAGACATCTGAGACGTCTGGGACGTTAAGAACATATGGGACATCTGGGACGTCTGGGACGTTAAGAACATATGGTACATCTAGGGCGTCTGGGACGTCTGGGACGTTTGGGACGTTAGGGACATATAGGGTATCTAGGACGTCTGAGACGTTAAGGGCATATGGGACATCATGGACGTCTGGGACGTTATGCATATATGGGACATCTAGGACGTCTGGGACGTTAGAAATATATGGGACATCTAGAACGTCTGAGACGTCTGGGTCGTTAGGGACATACGGGACAGCTGGGACGTCTGGGACGATAGGGACAAATGGGACATTTATTACGTCTGGGACGTTAGGGATATATGGGACATCTAGGACGTTTGAAACGTCTGGGAAGTTAGGGACATATGGGACATCTAGGACGCCTAGGACGTTAGGGACATAGGAAACATGTGGGACGTCTGGGACGTCTGGGACGTTAGGGACATATTGGACATCCGGGACGTCTGGGACGTTAAGAACATATGGGACATCTGGGACGTATGGGACGTTAGGGACATATAGGACATCTAGGACGTCTGGGACTTTAGGAAATTTGGGACATCTAGGACATCTGAGACGTCTGCGACGTTTGGGAAGTCTGGAACATCTGGGACGTCTGGGACGTCTGGGACGTTTGGGACATATGGAACATCTAGAACGTCTGGGACGTTAGGGACATATGGGACATCTAGGACATCTGGGACGTCTAGGACGTTAGGAACATATGGGACTTCTAAGACGTCTGGGATGTTGAAGACATATGGAACATCTAGGACGTCTGGGACGTAAGGGACATCAAGGACGTCTGGGACGTTTGAGACGGTAGGGACATATGGGACATCTAGGACGTTTGATACGTTAGGGAAATATGGGACATCTAAGAATTCTGGAACGTTGGGAACATGTGGGACATCTACGACGTCTGGGACGTTAGGGACATGTGGGACATCTAGGACTTCTGGGACGTCTGGGACGTTAGGGACATATGGGACATCTAGGACGCCTGGGACGTTAAGGACGTATGGTACATATGGGACGTCTGGGATGTCTGGGACGTTAGGGACATACGGGACAGCTGGGACGTCTGGGACGGTAGGAACATATGGACATTTATTACGTCTGGGACGTTAGGGACATATGGGACATCTAGGACGTCTGGGACGTCTGGGACGTTAGGGACATATGGGACATCTAGGACGTTTGATACGTTAGGGAGATATGGGAAATCTAAGACGTCCCGGACGTTGGGAACATGTGGGACATCTACGACGTCTGGGGCGTTAGGGACATGTGGGACATCTAGGACGTCTGGGACGTTTGGGACGTTAGGAACATATGGGACATCTAGGACGCCTGGGAGGTTAAGGACGTATGGGACAGATAGGACGTCTAGGACGTCTGGGACGTCTGGGACGTTAGGGACATATGGGACATCTAGGACGCCTAGGACGTTAGGGACATATGGGACGTCTGGGACGTCTGGGACGTTAGGGACATACGGGACAGCTGGGACGTCTGGGACGGTAGGGACATATGGGACATTTTTTACGTCTGGGACGTTAGGGACATATGGAGCATCTAGGACGACTGGGACATCTGGGACGTTAGGGACATATGGGACATCTAGGACGCCTGGGACGTTAGGGACATATGGGACATAAGGGACGTCTGGAACGTCTGGGACGTTAAGAACATATAATACATCTGGGACGTCTGAGACGTTAGGAACATATGAGACATCTGAGACGTCTGGGACGTTAAGAACATATGGGACATCTGGGACGTCTGGGACGTTAGAAACATATGGTACATCTAGGGCGTCTGGGACGTCCGGGAGGTTTGGGACGTTAGGGACATATAGGGTATCTAGGACGTCTGAGACGTTAAGAACATATGGGACATCTGGGACGTCTGGGACGTTAGAAACATATGGTACATCTAGGGCGTCTGGGACGTCTGGGACGTTTGGGACGTTAGGGACATATAGGGCATCTAGAACGCCTGGGACGTTATGCATATATGGGACATCTAGAACTTCTGGGACGTTAGGAATATGTGGGACATCTAAAACGTTTGGGACGTCTGGGTCGTTAAGGACATACGGGACAGCCGGGACGTCTGGGACGATAGGGACAAATGGGACATTTATTACGTCTGGGACGTTAGGGACATATGGGACATCTAGGACGCCTAGGACGTTAGGGAAATATGGAACATGTGGGACGTCTGGGACGTCTGGGACGTTAAGGACATATGGGACATCCGGGACGTCTGGGACGTTAAGAACATATGGGACATCTGGGACGTATGGAACGTTAGGGATATATAGGACATCTAGGACATCTGAGACGTCTGCGACGTTTGGGAAGTCTGGGATATCTGGGACGTCTGGGACGTCTGGGACGTTTGGGACATATGGAACATTTAGAACATCTGGGACGTTAGGGACATATGGGACATCTGGGACGTCTGGGACGTTAGGGACAAATGGGACATCTGGGACGTCTAGAACGTCTGGGACATTTGGGACATATGGAACATCTAGGACGTCTGGGACGTTAGGGACATATGGGACATATGGGACATCTAGGACATCTGAGACGTCTGCGACGTTTAGGAAGTCTGGGATATCTGGGACGTCTGGGACGTCTGGGACGTCTGGGACATTAGGGACATATGGGACATCTAGAACGTCTGGGACGTCTGGGACGTTAGGGACATATGGGACATCTAGGACGCCTGGGACGTTAGAGACATATGGGACATATGGGACGTCTGGGACGTCTGGGACGTTAAAAACATATGGGACATTAGGGACGTCTGGGACGTTAAAAACATATGGTACATCTGGGACGTTTGGGACGTTAGGAACATATGGGACATCTAGGACGCCTGGGACGTTAGGGACATATGGGACATATAGGACGTCTGGGACGTCTGGGACCTTAGGGACATATGAGACATCTGAGACGTCTGGGACGTTAAGAACATATGGGACATCTGGGACGTCTGGGACGTTAAGAACATATGGTACATCTAGGGCGTCTGGGACGTCTGGGACGTTTGGGACGTTAGGGACATATAGGGTATCTAGGACGTCTGAGACGTTAAGGGCATATGGGACATCATGGACGTCTGGGACGTTATGCATATATGGGACATCTAGGACGTCTGGGACGTTAGAAATATATGGGACATCTAAAACGTCTGAGACGTCTGGGTCGTTAGGGACATACGGGACAGCTTGGACGTCTGGGACGATAGGGACAAATGGGACATTTATTACGTCTGGGACGTTAGGGATATATGGGACATCTAGGACGTTTGGAACGTCTGGGAAGTTAGGGACATATGGGACATCTAGGACGCCTAGGACGTTAGGGACATAGGAAACATGTGGGACGTCTGGGACGTCTGGGACGTTAGGGACATATTGGACATCCGGGACGTCTGGGACGTTAAGAACATATGGGACATCTGGGACGTATGGGACGTTAGGGACATATAGGACATCTAGGACGTCTGGGACTTTAGGAACATTTGGGACATCTAGGACATCTGAGACGTCTGCGACGTTTGGGAAGTCTGGGACATCTGGGACGTCTGGGACGTCTGGGACGTTTGGGACATATGGAACGTCTAGAACGTCTGGGACGTTAGGGACATATGGGACATCTAGGACATCTGGGACGTAAGGGACATCAAGGACGTCTGGGACGTTTGAGACGGTAGGGACATATGGGACATCTAGGACGTTTGATACGTTAGGGAAATATGGGACATCTAAGAATTCTGGAACGTTGGGAACATGTGGGACATCTACGACGTCTGGGACGTTAGGGACATGTGGGACATCTAGGACGTCTGGGACGTCTGGGACGTTAGGGATATATGGGACATCTAGGACGTTTGGAACGTCTGGGAAGTTAGGGACATATGGGACATCTAGGACGCCTAGGACGTTAGGGACATAGGAAACATGTGGGACGTCTGGGACGTCTGGGACGTTAGGGACATATGGGACATCTAGGACGCCTGGGACGTTAGGAACATATGGGGCATATGGGACGTCTGGTACGTTAGGAACATATGGGACATCTAGGACGCCTGGGACGTTAAGGACATATGGGACATATAGGACGTCTGGGACGTCTGGGACGTTAGGGACATATGGGACATTTGGGACGTCTGGGACGTTAAGAACATATGGGACATCTGGGACGTCTGGGACGTTAAGAACATATGGTACATCTAGGGCGTCTGGGACGTTTGGGACGTTAGGGACATTTAGGGTATCTAGGACGTCTGAGACGTTAAGGGCATATGGGACATCATGGACGTCTGGGACGTTATGCATATATGGGACATCTAGGACGTCTGGGACGTTAGGAATATATGAGACATCTAAAACGTCTGAAACGTCTGGGTCGTTAGGGACATACGGGACAGCTGGGACGTCTGGGACGATAGGGACAAATGGGACATTTATTACGTCTGGGACGTTAGTGATGTATGGGACATCTAGGACGTCTGGGACGTCTGGGAAGTTATTGACATATGGGACATCTAGGACGCCTAGGACGTTAGGGACATACGGAACATGTGGGACGTCTGGGACGTTAGGGACATACGGGACATCCGGGACGTCTGGGACGTTAAGAACATATGGGACGTATGGGACGTTAGGGATATATAGGACATCTAGGACGTCTGGGACGTTAGGAACATATGGGACAACTAGGACATCTGAGACGTCTGCGACGTTTGGGAGGTCTGGGACATCTGGGACGTCTGGGACCTCTGGGACGTTTGGGACATATGGAACATCTAGAACGTCTACAACGTTAGGGACATATGGGACATCTGGGACGTCTGGGACGTTTGGGACATATGGAACATCTAGGACGTCTGGGACGTTAGGGACATATGGGACATATGGGACATCTAGGACATCTGAGACGTCTGCGACGTTTGGGAAGTCTGGGATATCTGGGACGTCTAGCACGTCTGGGACGTTTGGGACATGTGGAACATCTAGGACGTCTAAGACGTTAGGGACATATGGGACATATGGGAAATCTGGGAGATCTGGGACGTTAGGGACATATGGGTCATCTGGGACGTCTGAGACGTTAGGGACATATAGAACATATGGGACATCTGAGACGTCTGGGACGTTAGGGACACATGGGACATCTGGGACGTCTGGAACGTTAGGGATATACGGGACACCTGGGACGTCTGGAACGTCTGGGACATTAGGGACATATGGGACATCTAGGACGTCTGGGACGTTAGAGACATATGGGACACATGGGACGTCTGGGACGTCTGGGACGTTAGGGACATATGGGGCATCTGGAACGTATGGGACGTTAATGACATATAGGACTTCTAGGACATCTAAAACGTCTGCGACGTTTGGGAAGTCTGGGATATCTGGGACGTTTTGGACGTCTGGGACGTTAGGGACATATGGAACACCTGGGACGTCTGGGACGTTAGAGACATATGGGACATCGGGGACGTCTGGGACGTTAGGGACATATGTGACATCTAGGTCGTCTGGGACGGCTGGTACGTTATAGACATATGGGACATCTGGGACGTCTGGAACGGCTAGTACGTTATAGACATATGGGACATCTGGGACGTCTGGGACGTTAGGGACAAATAGGACGTCTAGGACGTTGGGCACTTTAGGGACATATGTGACATCTAGGACGTCTGGGACGTCTGGGACGTTATAGACATATTGGACATCTGGGACGTCTGGGACGTTAGGGACATATGGGACATCTAGGACGTCTGGGACAATAGGGACATGTGGCACATATGGAAAATCTGGGACGTCTGGGACGCCAGGGACATATGGGACATCTGGGACGTTTGGGATGTTAGGGACATGTGGCACATATGAGAAATCTGGGACGTCTGGGACGTTAGATACATACGGGACATCTGGGACGTCTGAGACGTTAGGGACATATGGAACATATTATGTACGCAGACGATACGCAAATGTATAAATCGTGTTTGCCACATGAAATAAATAAAACTATTGATGCTTTAAACATCAACCTTAAAAATATTATGGAGTGGTCGAATGCAAACGGGCTAAAAATAAATGCGTCAAAAACAATTGCCATGTGTTTAGGTTTAAGTAGTGTACGTGAGCGCGCCTGTCAGTTTCGTTTAAAAAGTATAGAAATAAATGGTAGTCATTAATTTTTCAGATGCAGCAAAGAATTTAGGTGTTTATTTTGATAGCAACATGACTTTTGAATTGCATGTTACCAAATTGTTAAGCGCAGCTTATGCTAAGTTTAAGTCTATATATGTACAGTGTGGTCCATTAAGTGTGCAACAAATGGGAAATTTTTTTATTAGTTGTACAATCGAAATTTAAATATTGCCAAAAGTTAGTGCATGTTTGATAACCATATTAGATGAACTGAGAATGGCTTCACGTCAAACAATATACAGGGCAGGACAAAAAATATGAAATTCGTTCAAGAATAAAGTTACCTTATTTAAAATAATATAGCAAAATTTTATTGAGAAAAGTTGTTTTGAATTAAAAGTTATGCTCAAATACAAAGTCACGGCCTCCTATTCGAATTTTGATTCTTTTTTGGAAAATTTTGTATTACCCTCGTATGATACATATTTTTATTATTTTGATTTTATATGTATTTAAAGTAGCCACAACCACATCCCTTTTAAATAACTTTTAGGAACTTGAAGCGTATTTGTAAAATTTACTTGGATTTATATTTTTTTAGATAAGCGTCCACTTCATGTTTGTTGCAACGATATTTAACAGAACTTTAGAATTTCGCAAATATTCTTTTTAACAAGGCAAATGCTTTACTAATAATAATTTACATATTTAATTTAATTTAATTTAAGATTCATACAGGTTTTCCCTAATTACATGAATCTAAAAAGAAATATAAATGAATTACATTTAATTAAGAGCTTACGGCTAGCATATTGATGAACCAAAATGTTGTACTCATTGCAAAGGACTCAAAGAAACTCAACCCATCTTGAAAGTCTAATCAAATGTATAATATTTCGCAATTAATTTGAAGAAAATGTTCTGTTGCAAGCATAAGTCTATATCCGACAATAGAGTTACTTCATTTAAAAGTTTAAACATTGTTATAAATGGCTTATTAGATGTGTAGGTAACGTTAGGTATGTGAAACATGGCTACAGCGCGCGTATTTTGTCTGGGTATACGTAATTTAAACAACGATAATAAGTAATTATTACAAAGCAAGTTATTCCAAATTTTAAAACCGAGTTGTATTAGTGAAATTTTTCTACGAGTGCACAGGTTTTGAATTTCAAATTCATGACGTAGATTCACAGATCTAACAAACCGGTAGTCAGGAAATAATCTGTATTTTTTAAAATATAAGAATCGCAAAAATTTATTTTGTACTTTTTCAATCTCTTTGATGTCTGTCATAGTATGAGGATACCAAACAGTCGACGCATACTCCAATTTAGTTCGTACAAGTGTGAAATATAATATTTTTACAGTTTTTACATTTCTGAATTCGCGCGATTGTCTAATAATAAATCCCAAAATTTTATAAGAGTCCGCCACAATGCGATGAATGTACATTCTGAAATTCAGGGTGCCGTCATAGGTCACACCTAGATCCTTGACAGTATAAGTTCGTTTTAATATAGTACCAGCAATGTTGTAATTAAATACAAGCGGATTTTTATTACGTGCAAATGACATTACAATGCATTTTTCTATATTAAGGGGTAGTTTATTTTTAATGCTCCAGTTATATAGTTTATCAATATTACCCTGTAAGCGTGAACAATCATGAATAGAATTGATTTTAACAAACATTTTTGATCATCTGCAAATAAGAGACATTTAGCAACATCTAATACGTCGGGCAAATCATTAATGAATATTAAGAATAATAATAGTCCTAAATTAGAACCTTGTGGCACTCCTGAATTCGCAGTGTACTTGCCCGAGGTATTTCCATTAAATTTAATAATGAATTTACGCGATTTTAAATAAGATGAAAAAAACTGTAGCATGTTTTGAGAAAGCCCACAACCAGCCAATTTCTCCAATAGGATTTCATGATTCACTTTATCAAACGCTTTCCTGAAATCAGTGTAAATTACGTCTATTTGTTCCTTGCTCTCGAGTGCTTCGTAAATGTAATTAGTAAAAACTGACAAATTCGTTATAGTTGATTTCTGAGAAACAAAACCATGCTGACTGTCCGATAGTGAGTATTTTACATGATTGTATAATTTATTATAAATAATATGTTCAAATATTTTGGCAGGTGCCGAGATCACAGAAATCGGCCGATAATTACCGACATCGGATTTGGGATCACTTTTATGCAATGGTGTCACCACTGACTCCTTCCAAATTTCAGGAAAAGTTGCAGAATTAAGTGCTAAATTATACAAATGAAGCAGTGGTAACTCGAACCATTCAGCACAGCCTTTTAGAATATATGGAGGTATAAGATCCATACCAGCCGATTTCTTTGGTTTCAACTTCCTAATTGCCATTTTAAAATCTTCACTTGTGATAGTTGCTATATTAAAAATTTCTAAATTACCAATTACATGCATGGAACTTGTATTGTAGTCATAAGAGTTATTATCAAAAACCGATTGGAAAAATTGACCGAATGCATCAGCTGTCTCACTGTCTTCGACTGCCATACCATTCATTTCAATCTGCACATCACCACTTCTGCCTTCCCTCTTTTTGTGTTTTACATATGTCCAGAAGTTATTAATGTTATCATTTATAGACTCTTCAGTGGCATTTATGTGTTTTTTATATTCAGCATGCGTTAATCATTTCAACCTGCGTCTTAAAACTCTATACATCTCGTAGTGATGTTCAGATAGATGTTTACAGTTTCTATAATGTGTTTTTTCTTTATGTAGATCTATCATATCTTGGGTAAACCAGGAAGGAAACTTAGACTTTTTTTTATTATACCTATTATACGTTGGAACAATGCCATTGAAAATACTGTAAATTATACTATAAATTAATTCAGTTGCTTGGTTAATGTCCTTGTTTTCTAATACTGGTTGCCAATTAACGTCCCTAATTGCAATACCTAAATTAAGAAAATTACATTTTTTAAAATTATATGTTGTTGAGTGATTAATTGTCGTCTTTTCTTTAACAGGCGGTAAAACAAATTCTATTGTAAACGGTGGATGATGCAAATCTGGACTGAGTAAAGGATTTGTTTCTTTATTTATTGACCACTCAAAATTAAAGTCTTCCGAGATAATAACTAGGTCTAATGTTTTTCTATTAATATTGTCTACGTTATTTATTAATTTAAGTCTATGCAGATTGATAAATAAATATAGTTCCCTATGTCTAACGTCTAAAACATTCAAATCAGTATTCGGGCTGTAGATATTTTGCAGATTGAAATCACCAACAATACAGATATTTTCAACATTATTTATTAAGGCATGCTGTTCAACAAAATTAAAAAAATGGGAGTACTGGTCGACTGGTGCATCTGGAGGAAAATATGCATTTAAAAGCAACAACAGCTTTTTGTTTACCTTTAAACTAATACAAATAGCTTCGTATTTTACATCCTGAACTGCAATGCAACTTAAAATTTTAAATCTTTTTCTTACCGCGATTAGTACACCGCCGCCCCTATTCTTTTTTGTAATATTTACGTTCCGATCACATCTATGTATGCTGTAAATGGAATTATCTAAGATTTCAGTATCCAAAAATCCGCTTGTAAGCCATGTTTCTGTTAGACACAAAACATCGTAATCGTCATTCCATGATGCTTCATACAATTGGGAAAGTTTGCCTCTAAGTCCTCTGCAATTTTGGTAGTAAACACATACCATGTTTCAATAACCTAAAACAAAAAGAGTGAATAGTGTATTGTATTTAGCGTTGGCGGTGGCCGCATTTCCAATTATAATTGTGATCATAGGAACAATATCACAAGCAAATTAACTTTAATTCAAATGAGCCATATGGCACCAGAGAGATAAAGACGGGTATAAAAGCAGATAGTGCCTATACATATACATATCATTTTGGTTTGTGGTACCCAAAGGATTAGTGAAAAGTATTCCTGTATAGAGTAAACTACATTATCTAGAAATATAGATTTTACCATTTTTTT